>JABWIB010000276.1:126820-140558 GCA_016617825.1 Platyplectrum ornatum
GCCCCTTCCCATATAAGCCAGCCAGTGGCTGGGAAGGGTGAGGAGCGCGGAAGATGCCGGTGCAGAAGGTGGGAAAGCAGCTGTCAGGTAAGATAACTGTATTTGTACTTATGTCAAAATTTATTATTAAATTATGGGGGGCGCCAGAAACTTTTTTGGCTTGGGGGAGAAAAAACTCTAGTTACGCCACTGGGGGGTATTATTGAAAAAATAAAGAGAGGCATGAGGAGGAATATTTGGAAGTCTAGAGAGACATGAAGGGGGGATATTGAAATGCTGGACAGACATTAAATATTGGAAGGCTGATTAAACATGGGGGTATTACTGAAAGGCTGAAGATGGACTTTTGGATGGCTATAGAGACATTGGATATTGAAAGGCTGGAGAGTGAGAGAGAAGCAAAAAACACTCATGGGGGAAATATATGGTAGATCGATACACACATGAGGAAAGACTGAATGTCTTGAGCCCCTAGAATGATCCAGACCACCACAAATTCGAACCTGCAGCAATCCAAATCCTTAGGGCTACAGACTACTTTTCTTGTGAGGTGAGATCACTTCCCTTGTGCAGATGCTGATCTAAGCTTCATCCTTACCTTAAGTTTCTGCCAGATCCTTAATTAAAATGAGGGTGAAAGGATGCAGTCTGTATTGTACTGTGGCCTATAGGATTCTGTCAGTATGGCATAGTGGTATATCTATGATATAGCTGTCACTAAGATATAAGGATGGACTAGGGCACTGTCTACATTGACAGATTGTGTTTTTGAATTCTCATATGTATACTATAATGTAGGATGGTCACTGGTATTAAATCGGATGATGCTAAATTAAATTTGCAGGGATGCACACTAGCACTGGCCATTGGCTTTCACCTAGAATGAATTCTGGGTAATTATCTGGCAGCAGTGCAGGACTCCATAAGAAATCATGTTACATGTTACCTGTAACGTGATTTCTTATGGATGAAGAAATCAGTATCAGAGTATCAGAGTGTAACCATTTGTCAAAAAGATGGTTACATTAGTATGCTGCTGCCACATTCATACTTTCCCTGTGGACTGATCATCAAAATAATGAAGAAAGGGTAAGTTGGGCAGAAATTCCATATGTCAAATAAAAGTTGCTACTCACCCCAAAATATGCTCACACAAAAGCCGACAGTAGTCACTGTGTGAGCTAGTGATTAACAAAATTATTTTCCCAGCATTTTTGAGACTCTTTATCCAGTTTTTCACAGAGTCAGGGAACGGCTTCAGATATTTGCTTGCATCCTTTTTTACAGCCGGAAAGTATGTTCCACAATTCTCTGTAACAAATGACATTGTGTATATTACATCGGGTAACTACATCTTAAACAGAAATTTGTTACAGATGCATGATTACACTTCTAACTTATATATGAGTCACTATTTCTGTTCATCAGCCTAAAACAAAACAAATGAAGCTCAACATTAAATTCCCTCCAATTACAAATGTAAGAAAGGAAAAAAAACAAAGTAAATGAAAATAAAACAAAGCAAAACAAGGACAATATTAGTGCTAGTCAGGAACTTTCACAATTTTAGGCCTATGTGCCATTTACACAAATCTGGATCTGGATTAATCATTATTGTCGATACTGTAACTGTGCTTCTGTTTAATAGTGGTGGGTGGCACTGAGGAGTTTGGCCAAATGCAATTTTGCAGGTTAGTCTTTCACCTATCTGTAGTCATTTTTGATGAAGGCTACTTAAGGATAATATTCGTGCCTCTCAGATAATAGCATTAGTATGACAGGGATTCATATAATCTCCAGTCTAAAGAGTTTAAATATGAACTTTATCAATATTCAGCAACGCATTTAGGTATGGGTAGAACAATATGTGTTAAACATGGGTACTCAAACAAAATGAAAGTATAAATAAATATGGAATGAATTTTCCATTATCACACAAAATGCCTAAAAGCTTATATGGTAAATGGCCACAAGAGTGCGCCATATATTTGAAGATAATGAAAATTTGTGTTGTGCAAATTCAAATACAAAACATATCTTGTATTAACATGGGTCAATATTATGAGTGCATGTAGGGAAATACATTTTTATTACTACATTGCAATTACAAAAACTCAACACTTAATTAATATAACACGTAAGTGTCCAGAAGCTACCTTAAGTTTAAGTGCTGATATGCTTCATTTACAAAGTCTTTCCTCACCCCTTCTTATTAGAATGCCTGATCCGCATGCTAATGCCTAAACCCGGCCCCTCGTATGTGGCGAACTCAAAACACAAGTTTCAGATGCATTGGTTAGCGAATAAAGCATCTACTGCATACATGCATGCTGGCCAGTACTAAAGTCTAGTCTGTGTACGTGTTTAAGAATTTATGCTATAAACTCCACTGGTTGCAATTGTAAAGCGATATTTAAAATGGATCTGCTGTATAAAAATGCTCATTGACAGCAATGAAAAAGACAAAAGGATTAATAAGAAGGTATGGGCATACATTTGGTAAAATGCAAGTAACTCATAACAGCAAAAAAAAATTGGATTTACATGTATGTAGACTTATTTGTACATACAGATGAGTTTATTTACACGGCTTTCATGAAGACATAACTTTAATATAGTCACATGGGATGAAGTCATGAAAACCATCTTGCATTAAGGTGTTACAAATCTGCAGGAATGAATTGAGAAAACCATAAACAAATTTAGACATAACAGAAAGCATTTTAAATTGGCTTTGAAGTTGCAGAAATGGGCATTAACTGTTTCATGTTAGGCCACTTGAATTGGGTCTGATAAGCGTATTAGAATGTCATTTGAACAACATTCATACGAATGACAATATGAGTGTTTAAATGATGATACTAATATTTCTTTAGAACACTTATTTTTAAATCAGCAAGTTTGAAAAAAATATATATCATATATTATATTAGCTAACACTTAAATGTTCTACATTAACATTAATATGCAGCCTAATTCTAAATGTAACCACATCCTAACTCTTACCTAACCCAAACATATAGCATAGTACTTTAATTGTTTTCTACATTGTAGATTAAAACTGGAGACATCAACACTATGAAAGAAGAACATGGAATTGTTGTCAAACATGTCCAAAGGTCAAACAAATTAAAATGTTTTAAGATTCCTTAAAGTAACCCCTTTTGCTGATGACAGGAGGTCCTCTCCTGCAATGGATTTCAAATAGTCATGAAGGAGTTTGCAGAGGTGCTGATCATTTGTTGGCTGCTTTTCCTCTGCTTTCACTCTGCAGTCCAACTCATCCCAAACCATCTCAATTGGATTTAGGTCAGGTGATTGTGGAGGCCAGGTCATCTGAGCACTCCATCACTTTCCTTGGTCAAGTAGCCCTTACAGGTAGTCTGGAGGTATGTTTTGCGGTAAGTAAGTACAAACCAGATGTAATGCAATGGAGCTGCAGAATGCTGTGGTAGACTTGCTGATTAAGTGTGCCTTGAATTTTGAATAAATAACCAACAGTGTCAGCAACAAAGCACCCCAACACCATCACACCACCCCCATGCTTCACAGTGGAAAACGATCATGCAGAAACCATCCGCTTAACTTCTCTATGGGGTATATTTACTAAGCAGTACGATTGCAGTGAGGGATGTTGCCCTCACTGCAAAAGTGGGGATGTTGCCCATAGCAACCAATAAGATTTGAGTTCACATTCTTCAGAGTGTAAAATGAAACGGAGAGCTTGAAACTGATTGGTTGCATTATGCAACTTCCCCACTTTCCAATCTCACCTCTTAGTAAATATACCCCTATGTCTCAAAACTAACAAACATACAAATTATTAGATTAGATTATCAAACCAAAGTACAGATTTCCGCTGTTCAAGTCTATTCCTTGTGTTTCTTGGTCCAAACAATTCTCTTCTTGTTATTCCTCAGAAGTGGCTTCTTTTCAGCAATTCAACAATGAAGGCCTGATTCATGCAGTCTCCTCTGAGCAGTTGATGTTGAGATTTGTCTTCTACTTAATCCCTATGAATCTTTTCTTATGCAGCAGGGGTAACTTTTGGTCTTCCTTTCCTGGTCCAGTCCTCATGAGAGCCAGCTTCATCACAGCATTTGATGGTTTTTGTAACTACAAACATTCAAATAACTAGAAATTTTCCATAACAACTGACTTTCACGTCTTAAAGTAATGAATGGACTGTTTTTTTTCTTTACTGAGTTGAATGGTTCATGCCATAATATGGATTATAACTGTAATGAAATAGGGGTGTCCACTGTGTACTAACCCTACCTCTGCACAACACAACTGATGATCTCAAGCACATTAAAAAGGCAAGGAATTCCACAGGTTGTCAAGGCACAACTATTAATTCAAAACTATTCCAGGACAGAACCTCTTGAAGCTGATTAAGAGAATGCCAAGAGTGTGCAAACCTGTCACCAAAGCAAAAGGGGGCTACTTTGAGAAATTTCAAATATAAAACATATTTTAATTGATTTAACACTTTTTGTTGACAACATAATTCCACATGTGTTCTTTCATAGTTTTGATGTCTTCAGTATTATTCAACCATGTAAAAAATAATTTAGATGAACAAAGCCATTGAATGAGAAGGTGTGTCCAAACTTTTGACTGGTATTGTACATCCAGGTTGTGTTGATTTCAAAAGATTAGACATTACAGTTGAGCAGGCATGATTGTTGATCCTGTGTCCAGGCATCAAGCAGTCTTGTCCACAAATGTCTGATATTACCTTAAGTAACAATTTAAAATCATGTGCCAATAATAGGGTTATGGGTTCAGATGTTGAGTGATCTCCCCTTGTATGGATAGTAAGCTGAATACTGTGGGGATCCAGTTTCAGACTCATGGTGCAGTAGTCCTGGATCACATACTTAGTTTCAATGACCACATAGCAATAATTGACCACTCATTTCCTTATATTTAGCCCAATTCAGATTTAGAATGTGATCAAAGGTATAAATGCCCACCTTTTTAACTTAATACAGAACAAGTACAGGGAAATTTTATAGGATAGAATGTACTAGTTTGTTTACTTTTGCTGCAAACTTCTTGCTCCACATCTTACTCAATTGTAGAGATCTCAATTGTAAGATTAACAATATACTGGTAAATCAAACAATATATAAAAATTTAACTTTTACTACGAATTATTAAAAAGTGGTGCCTCTAGGTACCAAATCACAGCACTTATCCAAAAGAAGGGTTAAAATGCCTTGTATTTGCAGGTTCAAACTATTCTGTCCTATTCGGTACTTAGGATGGACCCTGATTTGGCTCCATTCCTGGAAGAACGACCCCTCATCACCTTCAGAAAAGGCAAAAGCATTCGGGACCGTCTAGTGAGGAGCCATTTCATGTTACCGAAACCGCAGAACACCTGGTTATCAGGCAAAGTTGCGGGGTGTTTCCGGTGTAGTGGCTGTGTGGCCTGTCCCTTTATACTCAATCAAAAGACATTTCATAGTAGTCAGTTAGACAGAATATTTGCTATAAGATCTTTTGTCTCGTGTCGTAAAGTGGGAGTGATCTATTTAGCGGTTTGCCCATGCGGATCAGAATATGTGGGAAAGACGAAACGGGAGTTCCGCAGGAGAGTGGTAGAACACATTTTAGATATCAAACATGGGAGAGATACCCCAGTTGCTTGCCACATGCGGACTCTCCATTCGACTGACCCCTTATCTATTAGATTTGTGGGGATTGATGTGGTCCCAAGACCCGTGAGAGGGGGTAATTGGGACCGTTCGATTCTACAATCGGAACTCAGGTGGATTTTCCACCTGAGGACTACCTCACCCCGGGGGTTAACTGAAGAAGTCAATTTTAGTTGCTTTCTCTGAGCTTACTTTTGTTGTTTAATATGTCCTAAACTCTATTGGATTGGTTTATTTAATATAGTTTATTAGAGATACTCGGTTGCCTATTTATAGTTGTGTTGTTGGTCCTTATGTGTATTGTAGGTGTCAAAAATCTATTGTCCATATATATAATAAGAATTTATTTTTTTGCCCTATAACTTTTGATGAAAACGGGGCTATTCTATTGTTGAAAGCTATATTTGTTTTGTTGGTGCCTTATTCTAGTCCCCCACTGATTAGGATTTACCGGATAATTGACCGGGAGGGGGACTATTTAAATCAAAGCTACTCGAGTACCAGGAGACCCAATGCCTACAGCAGTACATCACCATATGGATGTGTGGTCCAGACCTCGGGATGAACGAGAAGCCAACATATGGGATATGGGGTGAGATCAATTCTTTTCTGCTTACCTGTTCCATATGAGGGTATTTGAATAACTGATTTTTCTGATTTATCTGTATACACTCCAAGAAAAAAGGGGGCTGCTTGTCCCGCTAAGATGGGGTGCGGTGACATTGATATGCTACTCTAATCACTCTGTTGTATTTGTTGATAAAAATCTCCTGATGAACTTGCTAACGCAAGTGGAAACTTTACAAGTACGGTTGAGAGTGGATGTTTTGAGTGGGTTTTGTTGTTTTGTTGTACGTTATCCCATTTTTTGAATGTATGGTACGAGTGTATGGTTTAAGCCCTATGATAATACATATACTATACACTGTGGCATTTTGAGACTTTATGTGCCTGTATTTTTGTTGCACCATATATTCACATATTAGGGTGTGCATAGGGTGGAGTTAGTTTAGCGTAAGTGGAGGTTCCTGACAGGATCGCCCTTATCGGGGCGGTTGCCCTGATACTGTAGGCAGGGACCCTATTTATTGCAGGTCAGTCAACTAGGGACGGAATAGAGGACAGAATAGGTCCCGTTTGAACCTGCAAATACAAGGCATTTTAACCATTCTTTTGGATAATTAGTGCTGTGATTTGGTACCTAGAGGCACCACTTTTTAATAATTCATAGTAAAAGTTAAATTTTAATATATTGTTTGATTTACCAGTATATAGTTGATCTTACAATTGCGATCTCAATGGTGTAATGTACTTATGTTTATTGGAATACTGGTTGTGTCCATGATTAGACTTTATCTTTGTTGGGCATTTGTGTGTCTGTTCTTGATCCATATCTTACTCTCAAACTGAAACAAGCAAAGGAATACATCTGCATCGTCATACTGGATGCATGATTTTCATCCTATTATAAACAAAATTGATATTCCTGTTTGTAAGTATCAAAATCTGCACTTTCTAACAATTCCAACCCAACATAAATGACAAAGACCATATTTTTAGAAACAGCTTCTTAAGATACAATCAAATATGTAATTCATAATCGTGTGTGGACTATTAAATTTGGAGTTACTTTATAATATGAACGAAGGGCAATGGCTGCAGAGCCCATTTTGGAGGCAGAATGTACTGATGTAATAGTGAGTGCTTTTAAAAGCAAAATTATAATTTTATGTAGGCGTCTTTTTACATCTCGGTTGCAGACTCTCCCGAAATGTCTAGGAGACACCTGAATTCCATTAAGTTCTCTCGACAAATCTCCTGCCAGATTTGACAGTGATATAAATCACTTTAGGTGTGATTTACATAAATCACATCCTCTACCCAACTCCTATGGTGCTGGCTTTTGGCTTCTCTGACAGCAGAAACCTACCATAAGTGGAATAGCCTCCCATCAGAAGTGGTGGAGGCTAATACTACAGAACAGTTTAAGCATGCTTGGGATAAATATAAGGGTTTTCTGAGTCTCAAACAAAATAGTGAATACATTTGGGTTGGTATAGTTGTAAATACACAATGGGGCAGACTGGATGGGCCATATGGCTCTTATCTGCCATCACTTTCTATGTTTCTATTAATAAACCCATAAACATCTATTCTTCCCAATTTGCTATTTTGGGAGACACATGTTAGCTTGTTTTTGGACCACTGTCCCCATTTTTTCTGATAGTTGTAATAATACAACAAATGTCTTTCGCTTGCACTCTTGGAATTACTGTTCCTTAAAAGAAGGATATTGATAGACTTTAAAGCAAGACATAATAATGTCATTTTGACCTTTATGTAAAGCATATTATTTTTTAATATTATTCTCACAAGCAATGAGATTAGGGGTGGCGACTGTATTATGTTTCTTGACTACAATAATCCTAAAACCATCTGAAATTCTAAACCATCTAAAATAGAAAATTAACTTTATAAAAAAGCAAATTTAGATTGAGTTTAGTAAACTCACATATAGCTATGACCTCAAATGATTTTGTAATTATGTTTGTCACAGTTCAGCACTCTTCAGTATGTCAGCATATATTTACTTTTAATAAGTAATGCAGCCTGGGTGTCCCTATTATATGGGTACTGACAGTATGGAAGAAAAATAGTTTCTTAAATGCCCAATGAGCTTCTGAATTCTCTCTTCTTTTAAGGCCAACAATGGGTTGTCATAAAAACAGATGTCTTTGTTTGAATATCTGAGTGTTTATCTGCAGCATATTATGCATTTATAAACCACAATCTTCCTTTCCCAGACCATAATCACTGGATTCCGTTCTTAAAGTAATGGAAACATTGTGTGCAAGTATGTTTTTGTCTATTTTTCTAAAAAATCATTTTGTACTGCTTAGAATACAATGTTGAACTCTGCAGGAATCAAATAACATTGTTTTTTTATCTATTACTGCAAATAGTTTTGTTTTGACAGAAAGACATTATATTTTCTTGCCAATATTTTCTAAATAGTTTTTCCACAAATTCAAGCTAAAGAAGACCAATCACAAATTGGGCAAAAGTAAAAAAATATTAGGCAGTAAACAATGATTTTGTCAGATTGGGTTAAGTTTTGGTCACAGAAACAAATAAAATTATTTTTTATTAAATATAAAAATAAAAAATGTAAAACACGGAATATGATAAGTTAAAGTAATATATGCACATTTGTGTAACAAATGTACTGTTTAGTCATTTTTGTTGGTACTATGTAACTTTTTTTTATATTTCACTTAATCGTGTGAAAGGCTCACTGGGAAGAATACAGTGGGACTGGGATGCCATTCCAAGGTATTCTGTAAAGAAGCTCAGTCCCCTTGACAGCCCCCACACTTCATGTATTCTGTTTAAGCCAAGGGGGTATAACAAATTTTACTTTGAAATCATAGGATCACAGAGGCACATTTTTTGATTTTTCATTCAGACTCCAAGATATTTTTTGAAATATATCATCTGCCATCTGGTATTACAATTACCCCTATTAAAATACTAATTAAAGTTTATATAAGCTTGCTCAGTAGCTCAGAGTACACTCAGTACCACTGGTTGAGAAGAAGATGTTTGGGCTTTTAGCATATATGTTAAAGCTTACTTTGTGTGTAAATGTCTTGATTTTAGTATACAAATATGCCATTTATTTTGAAGGTCTAAGACATCCCTCCCTCCCCCCACACACATGCACACATTTTTTTAACTGAACCTTCAAGTCCTGACTTTATTTGGCCAGGTACATTACTAAGTATTGGCCGAGATAACCTGTATTGTCCCAGGAAGACCTTCAGTGTCTTCTAATCCTGCTACACTACAATCCAGAATGCTACATTACTATAAGATACATTGTTCCAATCGAAAGAGTGGGTAAAACCATGTTGAATTGCAGGGGAGGTAAATTGAATTAATTGCAATCAGTATTAGTGTTGAGAGATGATGTTTCCAGCCCAAGTGTAATAACATTGTAACATTAACACTGGTCAGTATCTGTCTGCAACATGTAACAATAAAGTATTCTCCCTGCATGCACACACTGACATTCATTTTACCTCCCCCTCCAATTCAACATGGTTTTACCCACTGTTGAAAAATCTTTCGATTGGAACAATTTATCTTATAGTGTATGCCCAGCTTAAGAAATGAGTTGCAAATGAGGTCCATACTCTGCTGTGCCACACCTTGGATACTTGCCCTGTAAAATAATGTTCCCCCTTATCCCTTGCATCCATTAACACATAATTGCCCTGGTCTTTGAGTCCTGGTTGGGTGGTGCAACATTTAAATATTTTCAGATTATCCCCATTCCCCCTCCCCCCTCCAAGGGAGGCAGTACAAGATACAGACATGGTGGTACAGAGGTCATATTCAACTTTCTTTGATGTACACATCTGTCTTCAGTGCTTTTTTCACATGTAGCTCTTACTTAAGTTCATTCCTAAATATACAGTGGAACTGTCACAGACTGGCTTTATTTAAGATCAATTTTCAGTGCCCTTACCTAGATTAATCAATACCATTAATCCATACTGTATGACAAGTACAAGATTTGTTAAAAATATATACTTAATCAGTTAACATTAAAGTTATCAGAATGCATTTAAACAACTTACCGGAGCAATACAATCTCATCAACTAAAAAGGGCTTCACCAGTTAAAAAACCAGCAGAACCTCAGATGACTTCTTTTTGGGTAAATAAATTATTTGCTAGCAGTGTATATGTTACCCCACAAGAAGACAATAACTTTCACAGAGATTATCTTTCTATCTGCATCAGTCTTGAATGAGGAAATGAACGTAATTTAATTGAATAACCCCTAAGATTGACCACTCGCACACTTGTCCTGTGAATCTCTTTTGCACAGACACATTGGCAAAACCTTATATGCTAAGATCCAGCCGTGCCGTCACTGGCTGCCGAGCAAAGCAATTCTTTCCAGCAGTTTCACATACCACAAAGGTCTACTAGTTCAACTGTCATGCTCCCAGAGACCACTGAATTTTTGGCAGCCTCCTAGGTCTCAGATCTTTCCTTAGAGATTTTCTAAGGAACCATGAGTAAGAAAGGAGACAAAATTATTGAAACACGCTCTCACCTACAACATACACACAATGGTCCCATGGAAATGCAGCCAAAGCAGTTGATACATATATTCTGTTGCTTTCTTTTCCATTGCATGTTGCTGGATTTTAACTTATTAAGAATGTGACTGAAATGAAGAATGAATATCTGGCAACACAGCAAGCAGACAATAAACAATATAAAATAAAAATAGGTTATTGTCATTAAATTATGGCAAAGGGAAAAAACTTCACAGGAAGCTAAGGCTAGACATCTTATCTCAGTTGTCCTTTAAAATATGCACAGTAATGAAACAGTTATGTTTGAATTCTAATCAAAGGCAATGTAACTTGAATGTAACAAAAAGATAATATAGGACTAGATACAGGGTTTGAAAATAAGAGGGAAACAGGGAAATTTACACACAGACAAAACCGTGTTGAAGTGTCAAGTTTATTTAATGCTTTACCTATTATACACCAATACTAACCAGCTTCATCAACTTTCAAACTGCTATTTAGATATGGGCTAATAAACATTCACTCTCAATTGTTTGTAGTGTGTACTGTTATGCTATACATTTTTTGGAAACAGCACCAGATTTTTTAATTTGATTTTTCAACTCGATAATATGTCCTTATGTCAATCGATTGGTAAGGCCTCATCTGGAATACCGGGTACAGTTCTGGGCACCACTCCATAAAAAAGACATTGCAGATTCTGCTGTGCACCACATTGCTGGATATTAGTTTTGCACAGTATCACTTGGCTTTCATCGTACCTGTCCTGGATTTACATTATCTTAATGTCACGCTACTGTTGTCCGATGTGAAGCCCCTCCAGGCCATGTAACACCAGGCACTTCCTGGACCTCCCGACCCGCCATGTGTTGTGCTGCTGCTGACATCCTTCATGTCTGTCTCCGTGAGGAAAGGAAAACGCCAGCCCCGTAGAAATACCTCCGGTGTGTTGTCTGACGGTGGTCCCCACCCAGACCTTCACTATTACCTGCGCCCTGTTGCTCGGCAGACCTCCGACCCATCCCCGCCTTTGTCTCCATCTCCTTCTCATTGTTCTGAAGACTTGGACTGTCACACTATGGCCTCTGATGCTCCTTCGGAATCCTCTTTTGGCCAACTCAAGTCGGAAATCTGTGAAATTCTGGCTCACGTGCGGGCCCTACCTACGAAACAAGATCTCGCTGATATTGAGCATCGCCTTCAAGATTCCATCCGCCAGGAAGTCACTGTTCTGCAACAAGATCTCACGCAAACGTCGGCACGAATTGATGACTTGGAGGCTGGTAGGGATGCCACTGAAGACCGCCTCACAACCCTTAGGGACACGGTCCTCCGCCAGACTGCTGCACTCTCCTCGGCGCTCTCTAAGATGGATGATCTTGACATCCGAGGTCGACGGAACAACTTGAGGATCAAAGGCCTGCCAGAAGATGTTGACCACTCCCGCCTCTTTGACGTACTTAGTAAGATCTTTGGAGGACTTCTGGATACTGACCCAAATTCCCCTATTGAATTTGATAGAGCCCATCGGGCCCTTCGTCCTAAGGGACCTGCTTCGGAGAAACCAGAGATGTGATTTGTAGACTCCATTATTTTTCACAAAAGGAGGAAATCCTACGCCGGGTCCGGGGCCTGAGGGAAGTGGACTTTGAAGGTCACCAGCTACAAATCTATCAGGATTTATCCTGGCGAACCCTTCAACAAAGGCGCCTGTTGAAACCCCTTACGGATGCTCTAAGTGCCCGTGACTTGAAATAGCGCTGGGGCTTCCCGTTTTCCCTTCAGGTCACCCATGATGGCAAGCTGCACACCTTGAAGTCCCCAGAGGATACGACCACTTTCTGTACAGCCCTGGACTTAGGCTCTGTCACTCTACCTAACTGGCTTGATCCTGATCTCCCCAAGGATGTGCCTTCCTCCTTCCCACTGCGTGAACGATGGCAAAAGGTCCACCGCGACAAGAGGAGATCCCCTCGGGACTCTGGAGCCCCATCTACCTCTGTGTCCACGGAATCCTGAAGGCCTACATATCTCCGTCTTTGACACTCAACTTCCTGGACCCTGTCGTCCGCCCCTCCTCTGCGCTTATTCCTCAGTGTTGGACATTTTTTTCAGCATATGCTTTTTAGTGACTGGGGGGTAGGTCGTGGGATGGAGGGTTTTATTTTTGCAATTGTATGGTTTCTTTTTGTATCTCTCTCTTTTCCTCTCTTGGAACACCGGGACGCTGTGTTAATTTTTTATTTCCTTTGTTGTTACATTGTGTGTCTGACCTGCAAATGGATTTCATGTTCATCTACCATGCTTGACACTCTGCACATTCTATCAATTAAAGCTAAAGGTTTAAACGTGCCAGAGAAACGGTCCAAACTCCTGTACTCAATGAGACTGGATAAAGCTGATGTGGTCTTTGTACAGGAGACACATTTCAAGGACAGTGTGTCGGTGCCTAAGCTTTCTAATTATTACTTCCCCCATAGCTTCACCAGTAAAAACCAGTCTGGGAAGTCCCTGGGGGTGGCTATTTTGTTCTCTCTGCGAATCTCATTACAGGCAGTTAAGGTTCATACATTAGCTCAGGGTAGGGGAATTGCTGTTACTTGCCTCATCCAAGGTCGTCTTTTCACCTTTCTTAACCTTTATGCTCCCAATCAGGGCCAGACCACCTTTTTTGAAGAAATTCTACGGAAAGCTTCTGACCTCATGGAAGGGGTTGTGGTTCTTGGCGGAGACTTCAACTGGGCCCTGGCACCTCGGCTCGATACCTCATTTGGTAGACCGTACCACCCAGAAAGACAGCATCGTAAGGTCTCTAAACTGTTCCATGACTGCCGACTGACCGACTCATGGAGGTTGCTTAATACTGGTAGGGACTATACGTTTTACTCGCCACCCCATAACACCTACTCTAGAATAGATTACCTATTCCTTAGCCACCATCATCTTCACATGTTGCGGT
>JABWIB010000277.1:10640-27417 GCA_016617825.1 Platyplectrum ornatum
CCCTCCCCGCTGCCTAACCCTAACCCTCCATTCTCTACTGCCTAACCCTCCATGCCCCACTGACTAACCCTAAGCCTCCATTCCCCACTGACTAACCCTAACCTTCCCCTCCCGACTTCCTAACCCTAACCCTCCATTCCCCACCGACTAACTCTCCATTCCCCACTGACTAACCCTAACCTTCACCCTCCATTCCCCACTGACTACCTAACCTTCTTCTCCCCACAGACTAACATTAACCTTCCTCTACAACGGTAGCTTTGCTACTACATATGAATGATAGTAGTACAGCAGATATTTAGCTGTTGGAAGTATCTAGGTTGGAAATGGGAACTTGAGTTTTCATGACATATGCCATGCCAAAAACTCTTCACAGCACTATTCTATCACAACTATACATAAACGTTATTCACTAATAGATTCAAGGAGCACACAGTAATAAAAAAACAGCATGGTAGGTAGTAAAAGAGCATATGTCTGTATTAATAGAAGGTATGAAACAGAAAAAGACATATTAAGAGGATAATCACTACAGTTATGTGAATGTCAAATAAAAAAGACATGCCACAGTTGTCAGTAAATCAGGGCTCGGCAAGTACCGGTCACCATGGCGGCTAGAAATTGAGTGTGTGTGTGTTTTTATGGTGTGTGGGTGTGACACAGTTTATGTCTTACCGTTACTACATTTTTGTATGTATGTATGTAGAATTTTGTGTATATATGTAAGTATGCATGTATATAGCTGTATGTCTGTATGGATGCATGTATATAAAGGTAGCAATGTATGCATGCATATAAGTATATGTCTGTATTCATGTATGTATGCATTGCTTGTGTGTCTGTATTTATGTATGTATGTTTGTGTGTGTGTGTATATATATGTATGTATGTGTGTGAATATATAAGTGTATCTTTGTATGCATGTTTACAAGTTTATATCAGTATGCATATAGCCAACCTGTCACCTATGTTTTGGTCCTGGCTCCAAATTAAAAATAATAATATTTTAATTGTCAAATCCTGCAGTGAATCATGTATAGTGTCTATGCATCAACCAGCTTATGGAATTTCAGTCATCTAAGAGTTTAATATAACATATTGCAGACAATTAAATGAAGTGTGTACCCTGCTTTAGACAATAATATCTGCAAAACTATTCTTATGGGTAATATATTGTAAATGATAAGAATAATGATCATAATAATAATAATAATAATATAACAAAATCTATCTAATGATACAGCAATGGCAGCGTCTGATAACAGACTACAGGATTACTAATAAAGAGGAACATATTTCATTTCCATATTAGCGGTGGGGACCATTTATAGTTGGTCTTTGAATTTTATTGCTGAAGGCCTTGCTGCAGACAGAAAAATACAAAGCCTAAATTCTGTCCATTATCCTGTTGCCATGGAGGCGTCCACCACTTAATACAAACATTGATTTGTTTTCATGTAAATGAAATGGATATATTTGTGTAAACATGGGAAACTAAGGTTTAAATGTGTTCGATTTGTCTTTCCTATATATAGTGCTAACATTGAAGACACATCATTATATATATATATATATATATATATATATATATACATATATATGCATTTGTATCTTTCTGCACTTAGTATTTGTATGTTGGTAAGACATAATTAACACAGATGCCATGTTATAAGAGCTATGCTAATCCAAATGTTAATGGCCAACAATATTGTAAATATTGTGAAAGAGTACCAGAAGTGGACCCACAATATCTCAGTATATAAGAATTTTATTTCATTGACCATATTTACTAGTGGAAATGTGGGACACTAGGAGGGTCCTAGCAGCTTGCACCACACCCCCCTTCCATACCATTCAGCCCATCCACAGCTCATCAATGTGCTCAATACAGATAACTTGGGTTTTTCATTCCACGTTTTAATTATTGTGACACATTCAGCCTTGAATCAGGACACACATACTGTGTGATTGTGAGACGGAGGTGTGATTTAATTAGCCGAGCCAGAGTTTAGAATTGAGATCATGTAAATTCATTTAGAAAGGGGGTAGTGCACACATGACAAACACCTCTCAGAATAAATGTGTAATGTTAGGATTTACAGTATTATACAACAGGTCTATTCTTGCCTATGCCTGTGTATATTATACTGTTAGTAAGTGTGTGTGTGTGTGTTTCTGTGTGCATGCATGTGACTGAACCAGGCATATGTTTTATTTAGTGCAGCATTAGAGACTCCCTGTTATTTCCCTGGCATGTCATACGCTTTACACTAAACATATCACAGTGCCTGGTTTTCTGCTTGCCCCCTCCTCTCCTCTCCCATTCCTCATTAACATCAGTATCTAATGCAGAGCTGCTCTTACAAATATAATGGCATCAGTGTCTTCAAGGCAGAACATTTAATGCAAATGTAATCATTGTAATAACCCCTTAGTATAGGTAGATCCATCCATGGTGGATGAAAAGTTATGGTACATGATCATGTGGGGGATCATGACAAGAAGACTAACTAACTAACTGCTAAAAATCCCTTTAAGAAAGTTGAAGGAGCTTCTAGGAGATATTGTCATTGAAGGATGCACAAGTCTTAGCACTATGGATTTGCTAGGCTTATACAAAGATATGGAAAAAGCAAAACCGACTTACTGTGCATATTCTTTTGTCAGGATTACTAAGTCATGTAAGATCTAGACACTACATGACTACATGACTTTCTGGCACATTGCTTTTGTTGGAGAGACATCCATTACATTTTGTTGTGTAAAGTGTTAAGTATCCAGTCACCACTATTTGTGATTATTACATATTCCACATTTCTTGTCTTATTGACATATAGCATTAAGTCATTTCCATACAATACACATTATCATACATTTCAATGTAGGGAATTCAGCTAAAGTTGACACTGAGATTTAACTTAAATAGCTATATAAACCATCGCTTTGTATTGAGCCTATAAAAGTCTAAAAGATCAATGATTTCATAATGGGTCACACTAAGTATTGTCATTTCAGTAATCATGCGTTTGATAACACAATGCGCATTGACTTCTATATCCAGCTATATGAAAATATTCTACATAACAATGACACTTTTATTTTCTATTTAGTTAAAACATTGCATCTTACCTGAACTTTACTGGTAAACTGATAATGACACAGGAGAGAAGTATGGTTCTTATCAGGGTAAGAGATGCCTTGACGGAACAGTCCATTTCCACTATGTATGTGATGGAGTGAAATACCACTATTGTTGATATTATGATGGATATTGTTAATGGCCACTGTAATATAAAAATCAGAGAGATAAGAGTCAGTAAAATTCTGAGAAATGTCCTATTACGTTGTGATTGTAGCTCCAGTAATGCACATGTAATACAGATGCTGCAGACTTTAGGATAGCATTACCACGCACTGCATATATATACTACTTTATAGTGACTGTCTATGTGGATTGGCTTCTATAGGTCACTGCAATGATGACATCTATGACTTTGTCACTGGTTAACCTGCCATGTGTTAGCGGTTACATCCAGTCTGGTTAAACCTGAATAAGCCATCATTTACCCAGGAGCGATGTGCCCCAGGCTGCTGCTCTATTACTGAGACATGTACCTGACAGTGATGAATTCCCCAGTATCCAGCTGCATCTTGTGCCAGTGACTGGAGCTGTCCACTGGGGCAGTGCTGATGCCTTGTTTCCTTGCAGTGATGTGTGCACCATTCCTGTGTGCCAGGATCCTCTCCATGCTAATGCCATGAGAAGCCCGCACAGTGTCCCATTGTGTATCAGCAGCCTCCTGCACACATCTATTATTATCTATTATTACACTGGCTGCACACACAACCCCCGATCATGCAGCTTGTTGTGTTACACAAAGGTCACCTGCAGTCTAGTGCACTAGGACAAATGCTGTAATCTGACATGCGATCTGCAGCCTGTATCGTCTCAGCATCCNATGTACTATACCATCAGACGTGTCTATAATAACTAAAAGCCCCNCAGCAGGTGGAAAGTACTTATTGCAGCAGCGCTCACCCTGTCCTGGCCGCTGTGTCCTGGGGCCTGGGCTGATGTCACAGGAGCCTCATGTCGCACCCTTCGTGCTCCTCATGACTGTGCGATCACCTTAGTAAAAGTGACGATGGTGGCGATGCGGACTGGTGGGAGCCCCCGCTGGAGTGCAGCTCCTCCCCCGGAATGAGCACGCTTCCAATCCCTCTTCCCACCAACTCCTCCTGGGTTCGGATTGCGATGCCTTTGTCCCCCGTGTTCCGTGAGATTTCTGCGGAGTGATAGTAACAGACACAGCCACAAGTTGGTCGCAGAGAGCAGAGCATCCCTATATGGCAAAAGCCAGGTGTCTAAGTAACTTCCCCCATCGTGTGCATACAGCTGTCTGCTATGGCAGAATCTACACTGATCTGATTGATCGGAATGGTGGCGGATCGCTGGATTGCTATGTATGCTATGCAGTGTGCCTGACATCTGCTGCCATCCATCAGCTCATCCTGCTGCTAACTCATGTTCATGTATAGCCTGTCCTTTATCTGGGTATATGCACAATGCAGTGGTAACACTGCCTTATTACCCATGTGGCTCTGCTGTGTGATGATCACATACTACTTACTGTTATGTTACAAGCTGATGATATATTTTTAAACAAGCCATATGTATTTATTATTATATGTGCACCTATGTTCTCACCTCAAAGTCTGCCATCTCTTTAGATAGTATTGTATGTCATTCTATGAAAATACATGCATAATATTATTATTATTATTATCATTATTATTATTATTATTATTGTTATTATTATAAGCACATAGAGGCAATAGCACTTTTGTGAATTGTTACAGATGTTATGTGAGCAGTTAGCAACTAGTAAAGGGAAGACTGGTAACATGAAGATATTCCAGCAGGGGGCGCTGTAGTTCCATGCCAAAGTGAATATCTTTTATATATCACGCAATGGAGATACATTGATTTTCGTGTGATTTCTTCCATTGATCTGAGGGTGGAGCAGTTACACCATAAAATGTTATATATTATATGTTATTATATTTTATTTAATTTGATGGTTGTTAATCTCTTGGACACGTACTTAACGCATGGTGTCATCAGTTTAGGGGTTTTCAGTAGGCTAGCATAAAACAATGGAAGCCCTAATTGTAGTGACTGAGTTACAGAAAAGAGAGGTGGTAATAATAAAGCATTAAGGTTCTTCTCAGGGGACTGCTCCTATATTGGCTTCATTTATCTGGATGAACACACTGGAAACTAAGTCTGTACATGTCCACCTAAATGAACGAGTTCCTCAAGGGACGCGCTGTAAAAAGGCTCAAAATTAGGAAAATAAATTAGGAAGACGACAAATAATGTAAATATTATAGGTACAGTAAATACGAGTAATCAATCAATTAACAGGTTCTGTATGAAATCCATCTTTCACTTATCATTTAGCACAATCCACCAGCCTTTACTCTACTACGGAGAATGAGACCAGTGTGTGTTTTACCTGATTCCATTATCTTTCTGCATAAGGGGGGGGTACATTGCTTTTGTTTCTTAGTTTTATATTATATTAGAGGAGTTGGAAAAGAGTTGCTCCCTGCAGGTTTTGCTGAGCTGCACATTTACAATAGTTTTTTTTTTACTTCCAAACTTTGGATCAGCACTAAATATGTTACCACGCCACCATGATATTATTACTTTTGGGAACATAATTTATGAGGTTAGCAACTGCTGATATTGATTGCAGGGCGGAAAGTCTATTTAAGGCACTCCAACAGAAAATATAGGAAATGATGTTCCTACAGAAAACTGCATTTTATTGTTGCTCTATTTATTGTACATTTCAGTGCTTAGGAAAGTTTCAATGATTGAAGAAAACTTGAAAATGACCAGGGTTCCTCTGAAAGGCATAATAAATAATGGAAACATAGGACAGGGGTTTCATGTGTTGGTGGTGGTGAGTGCAGCACTGGATCAGCCCCACTATGAACATGGAAGATGTAAAATGGAAGTAGTGAAATGCCTCTTGCTGTTCAGACCACTACCTCTTCCCATACCTTGCTCCATATATGTTGTACAATGGATCCACTCTATAAGCTTAGAAATATATATATAGATATAATGGTAATGAAAATTGTGTTTCATTTGGTAAAACATATAATC
Organism: Platyplectrum ornatum; assembly: GCA_016617825.1. NCBI lineage: Eukaryota > Metazoa > Chordata > Amphibia > Anura > Limnodynastidae > Platyplectrum > Platyplectrum ornatum. The sequence continues at coordinate 16,819 of JABWIB010000277.1, forward strand.
CAGACCTTCAATATTAATGGTACAGACAGGAGCAGGCTTCTACTGGTAAAATGTTTCATCATTTTGTACATTAATTGCATCTGTTTCCTTTGATATCTTTGTTTTTCCTTCATTAAGTAATAGCAAGGGAAATGGTTACTTCAATTACCATAATTATGCAAATACTTGTATTTAATACAGCATTGGCACACTGTAACGTTAGGTGTAGACATGGCTTTTTATTAGCTGAAACTCTTCCATTTATGAATGATTTTTCCATAATAGTTTCATTATCCTGTTAGAAAATGAATGCTTGTTAACTGACTTACTAGGATATGTAAGTGTTTTATGTGAGGCAATAAAAAACTCACCCTAAGATGTAATAAATATTCTCTCTTCAGTGGCCAGATAAAAGGACATAGGCAACTTAAATACATCACATAGAGGCTTGTTCCAGATTCAGATTTACACTCATGACTTACACTCTCATGGGCAAAACCATGTTGAATTGCAGGGGAGGAAAATTGAATTAATTGCAATCAGTATTACAGGTGAGAGATGATGTTTCCAGCACAAGTGTAATAACAGTGTAACAGTAACACTGGTCAGTATCTGTGTGCAACATGCAACAATAAAGTATTCTCCCTGCATGCAAACACTGACATTCATTTTACCTCCCCTGCAATTCCACATGGTTTTACCCATGAGAGTGTAAATCTGAATTTAGTCCTATGAGTTGGAAAGGGCTAGTTTGGCCTACAGTGCTTGTAGAAGCTATAAAGAGGCCCAACATCCTCCCTTGTCCAACATACTAAATTGTGGCACCCACATTGACCGCTGTTACTGTTTATGTCCCCTATCGGATGGATATCTGGATTTGGTCCCTTAACCTTAAAAACAATGAACCAGGACACTGCATTTCCTACAGGAACAAAAGTAAATATATTATGCAGGGGAATTCACATGAAAACTCCTACCCTATGGTAGACCAGTAAGCCAGCCCTTACTGCACTATTAGCATCCAGACGTACTAAGAGTAGTCCCACTCCCCTTCCCACCCACCGCAGATAAGCAGGACCTTTACAGAGGTCTGGTCCTAGCGAATGTTCCTAGAAATGCTTATATGTGCATGGAACACATATTCAGGCACAGTACTAGTAAGGTGATACTGTAAGGGAGAAACTATATGTAACGTATTAGTAATGTCTACACTTGGCATATGTCATGACCTAATGTTTTAATCTTCATCAATATAGTGTTAGAACCATGTAGAAATATTCATCAGGGAATATTTATGCCATTTCACACATCTATAGCACATGTTTGTGTTATTTCTTTGTGTAATGCACGTGCTGGCCTGTAAACTTCCTTTTTATAAATCCAGGTTAATGGCTCAGATCAGATAAAGAAAATCCAACTCAGTTGCCCTCAGCATTCACTCCAAATTTTCATGTTTAAATCATCTTCTGGTTCATTTCAATGCCAGATGCCCACAGCCAATATTTTCATTTTACATGTTTGTACAGTATAAAACATATAGTGTGCCAAAATAAATGTCATGCACAGATGTTAAAAGTATTTATTACAAATGTATACATTTTAACCATGACGCCAGTGCCAGTAACTAGGTATTTTAGATGAATCTGACATGCCCCCCATCCTGGGGTGTGGTTATATTCCCATGTGGTTATATTCCCAAAAAATTTGTATAGATTTTTGGATACATGTAATATGAATATATATATATATATATATATATATATATATATATATATATATATTCATATACACAGAGGCCAAAATTGCGGCCAATTTTTGAAATTTGTATGTTTTTCAACTTTCAAATTAAGCCTGGAGAGGGGGGCTAGCCTCCCATTAAAAGATGTTCTGCCGCTGCTACACCAAGCTTTTTCTGGTGTTACCCATCATTAGCTTCTCCTTAATTATTTTCTTCACCCACATCCTTCTTCTTACGCTACTACTGCACTACAGACCCATAGTACCCAGTTGCTCCCATACCATCAAACAGGGGCTTCGGTACACGTTCCCCTGGGTGAGAACCCCTGACATAACTCCATGACATGGTGCAATCATATGACAGACGCACATACAATGTACACAGCTACTGCATTTATTCCGATGAGAGAAGCCCCCTTTTCCTTATTAAAATATTGTGGAACTCTCTTTTCCAGTAGCACAGTAGAGTTTATGAATACAGACACAGGGGCACGGATAGTCTTATGTATGACTCTCAGCTCCCCCCATAGTATGCGCAGTGCTTGTTCCTGCTGCACTGTTTTGGATGAGGTTCCCAATGGTTATGATTTTGCTATATATTGATATATATATTTCTCTGCATAACTGTTCTTTCAGTCATTTCTACACATCATTGTTAAGGAAATGTTTAATGTTATGGAAACTGTCAAGCCTATATCTCATTGTATTGTAAAGCTGATGATTGTTGCTACAACATACAATATCCATGACAGAGCAAGAGAATAAAACCCTTTATTACAGTGCAGCATTAACATGTTCTGAGCTGTAGCTGGGATGGAACGTAACGTGACAATGTGTGTGCATTGCTGACATGTACTCCCTGTTGTTTCAGTACATTCCTTTGTAAATCTCCGGACACCTCCAGTTGTTGAAACGATGTTAACTTGCATTTTAATTGCAGTGCAATGCCCACAAGTGCACCCAAGCCATAGCTCATTATATTTGATGTGTCTTATTACTAGTATATGTTTTGATTAGAGCAGGCGTTTTCCCATTAGTGTTAATTTAAGCATGTAACCAACTTAAAAATCTAAATCCATTACATTTATGACGCAGGAAGCATAAATACAGCACTTATGTTATCAATTAGTACAATTAGTATGATCTTATTAAAAAAAAAATTTACATAGGAGGGAGCAAAGTATGTTTATTCATTATCTGCGGCATGGCCTGTTCTTGTGTATTGTACAGAATAAATGTGTGTATAGGGGAAGGGTGAAAAAACACTTGATTTGATTGAGTTGCTTCCCAGGATATGTGCTCCAAAGACAACTTACTGATACAATGCAGAACAAACATAGCAATGGTATATAACTGCATATTACCAGGACAGGTGCTCTTCATACTCTAGGCGAGGTTGGAGGCACCAAACCTCACAGTTGCACTTTCGTACTGATAAACTGTGGTCCAGGGTATATAAAGCCTTCTAGGGTTATACTTAATACTCATTAACACACAGGTTAAAGATCAAGACCAATGTGATGAAGTCCATGGTTCCTGTACATGAATGTACTTGATATGGCATATTTAAAAATGTCATGTGTATGGTGTGTATTGGGTCGACCCACATCCACAGTACATTGGCATTCTTCTTTCTATTGAAAGCTCAGGAACGTGACTCTGTGCTTTGTGAATCAAAAAGGTGAAGTGTGACAAGTGCACAAGACAATAATAGGCACAGGGCTTGGTAGAAGCTCTCTCCAAAAGAAGAGCCCCATCCATCCTCACTACCCCGAACCCATATTGGCGCTTGGGTAGCCTAGATCTTAGAGTCCATAGGAGCTGCTGAACTCTCTGAGGAAAAGGTGACATATAAAAAAGTGACAAATCACTTAATAAATGAAATAAAATAAGTAAGCAGCCATGATTGATTAACACGTCATGAAAAAGTGATGATGGTGTCAGACTGAGAACATACACAGCACCACTCATTGAAGAGTCATGAAAATAGTTTCTATGTCACTGAGAGTTCAAGCTTTAAACACCAGTTTTACAAATGGCTAATAAGAGTGAATAAATATGATCAATGTGGTCCCTGAAGCAGTAAAATGTTACCTTTTGAGGGCTACATTATTTACCCAAGCAGACAAGGTATGAGGGACAGTGATTGATCATTTCTTTGATTTGTGTTTAAAATAGACAATACATTAATTTTAGTAGAAGCAAATGCAATTAACCAAAACTATTTTGACAATGATAAATCACAAACAGGTTTTGCTGAGGACTTACTGACAGCACATAATACTTGAGAATTACCTGTATGTAAATCTGCTCTAACTAAATGTTCACCTAAGTCTACCTGTGGATATAGGTTTATGCGTTGTCCTAAAAGACTTATTTTCTTTATACAAATCAGGAAATGAGCTGCCGATACACATGGGAACTAGGAAAGATACAGAACTATTGTTCCTGAATTTGGCCCACATCAATCCATGTTCATGCAAAAGAATAAAGGCAATATAACACCATTATTCCTCTTCCCAGAAGTGGCCATCTCGCAAAAATCAATCCGCAGTCACAATTACCAAAATCCATGGAGATAGCTAAAGTATACAGGACTTTATATTGTATTGTCTAAAGTCTGAGCAAACCATACGGAAAAAAATGTATTTGTTGTGCATGGTCGGATGGCAAAAAGAAAATCAGTATTCTCTAAAAAGCGACCACCCGTCTAGAATTTACTGAACACCATATATATTATATACACAGGGAGGTGGTTGCTCAAATCAATGTGTAAGTTAGCTGCAGGTGCATGAAAGGCAGGGGTAACTCTAACAGAGAAAACAAACAGGAAAAATGCCCCAGCATCACTGCAGTTAACCAGTAAACGATTATGCTATTCTATCTGTAAAATAAAATGCAGAAACATCAGTATACACATTCTTGCAAGCATGTGATGAAGCCCCCAGCCACGTCAAGGCTTTTCTGCTAAGGGGGTCCTAACTCTAAACAATGAGAGTCCCATAATAGGGTCACATGCAAATGTTTCCAAATTGAGAGCTAACTCACCTAGAGGCACCCCAAGGCCTCCACAAGGCTCATGTGAACCAGCACTCCCTCTCAGCTACTGGTCCCAGAGAAGCCACACACATACATATATACACACTATACATATATATTATGTAGACAGACATGCAACTTTCTAGAGTGGTTCTATGACTGAATACATGTTTATGGACTGCATCCAGGCTTCTCCAAGATTGTTGTTTTTTACGGGTTTCAGTGTCCCATAATAGAACTCTTACCGACACTGGGAATGGGGCACAAAGCTTCATAAGGGTGGGTATATAGTAATCATTTACACTGAGTGGACAATAGAACTGCAATGTAATGGTGAATGTTTTGATTAATGCGAGCACCTGAATGGTGCTGAATATGAATGTAAGAAAATATTAGCAAGCAATTTTTTACATTCACAGACTATATAATGTCTGGGAATGAAACCCTTAAAATCTACAAACATGACATGACAAATCTGTCGGTGGCACATACACAGTGCCTGGATCACTGTTCAGGCACTGTGTATAGGTTGTCATGGCCATGGTCATGTCAGCATCCCTCACTATCCAGAGCACACGCATAATGACAGTGACAAGGCAACACAGGTACGGTAAGTGTTTTATAGTATAGGATAGATATGGGGGTGGTCAAAAGGATAGATGACATTTATTTTTACATACAGTATATTAGATCCTTCCACCACTTTCCTCCCCTAACACTCCCCTTAGAGCGTATCCCTCTATATCTCGAGTTGCACTAAGATCTGAATTGCTTGCTGTAAATTTCTGATCATGCACAGTAGAAAATCCCAAATAGAAATTTTACTCCAACTGTGGTCAGCACAGCTACCATAAAGGCATAAAAATCGCCTTTTGTCAGTTAGACTTCCAATAAACACACCAATAAACTCTATGTACTTACTAATATCTTTATTTTAAGTATTTCTTTGTGTGAATATTGTGTGAACATCATAAAACATTTAATATATTCTATGTTTTTTATGGTTAATAATTAGATTTTAACTGTTGTTTTAATTTTCCACTAAGACTAAATTAAATTTAATTGAAAAGTTCTTCCACTAAGTATTTACCTCATTCTGTAGTACCATAGTAGTTCTATTTAGAACAGAATTAGCATTTCCCGTTCTTCTTTATTTAGAATAAATTTTATTTTAAAACTGGGTTGTTATTTACATTATGTTTGGTCTTTTTTGTAGGAATGCAGTTGAAGAAAACAAACGACTCTATGCAATTTATGACACAAGGTAGGTATTACCATCTATAAATCTAAAATATTAGAAATGCACTTTGTATGCTTTGTCAGCTTAGTTAAAGCACATTAGTACACAGTGATGTTTTTATTATTATTATTACTATTAACGTTTATTTATAAGGCGCCACATAGTTTCCTCTGCGCTGTACATAGCGAAAGTACATACATAACATGGCGTACAATAACATACATAACATGGGCTACAGTAACAGACATGAGATCGTATACAACATGGGGTGCAATGTTATAGCATTCAGTACCGAACATGTAAAACATACACAGTATGAGGGCACAGAATAATAACTAAAATGGTTGGGATGTGTATCATGTATTACAATGGATATATGCAGGAGGGATGAGATAACAGGAGGAAGGAGGTCCCTGCTCGTGAGAGCTTACATGCTAAGGGAGGGGGAGGACAGTACAGAAGACATTGGGGTGGGAAGGAGATGGTATAGAGATTAGGTGGAGGTGGGGTAGGCCAGTCTGAAGAAGTGAGTTTTGAGTGAGCGTTTGAAGGCTTGGAGGGTGGAAGATAGCCTAATAGTTTGGGGTAGGTTGTTCCAATGGAGGGGGGCAGCTCGGGTGAAGTCCTGGATGTGTGCGTGAGAGGTGGTGATCAGTTGGTAAGTGAGGCGGCGGTCATTAGAGGAGCGGAGGGGACGGGATGGTATGTGGACAGAGATGAATGAGGTGAGGTAGGGAGCAGTGGAAGAGGAGAGAGCTTTGTAGGCTGTGGTGAGGAGTTTGAAGAGAATTCTGAAAGGGATAGGAAGCCAGTGTAGAGATTGGCATAGCGGGCAAGTGGAGATGGTGCGACGGGTGAGGAAGATGAGTCTAGCTGATGCATTAAGTATGGATTGTAGGGGAGATAAGCGAGTTAGTGGGAGACCACAAAGAATGAGAATTTTGGTGGCTTCAGTGGAGAGGAAGGGACAGTTACGAGAAATATTGCGGAGGTGAAAGTGGCAGGACTGGGAGAGGGCGCGGATGTGGGGAGTGAAGGAGAGTGAGGAGTCAAGGATGACACCTAAGCAGCGGGCATGTGTGGTGGAGGTGATGGTGGTGGTGGTGTTGATGGTAATGGAAATAGTAGGGGGTGAGTTGATGTGGTGGGGAGGAAAGACAACGATTTTTGTTTTGTCCATATTTAGTTTCAGGAAGCGCTCAGACATCCAGGCAGAGATGGAGAGGCAGTCGGAAACCATGGAAAGGTCAGGGGAGGAGAGGTAGATTTGTGTATCATCTGCATAGAGGTGGTATTGAAAACCATAGGAGCTGATGAGAGTGCCGAGAGAGGTAGTGTAGAGGAAGAAGAGAAGGGGGCAGAGTACAGAGCCCTGAGGGACACCAACAGAGAGAGAAGTAGTGGGGGAAGAGGAGCTGGGGGTCATGACGGTAAAAGAGTGGTCAGAGAGATAGGAGGTGAGCCATGAGAGGACAGAGCCGGTGAGTCCTAGGGATTGAAGGGTTTGGAGTTTGGAAGGGTTTTTCTTCTATTCTTCTTTTTGTTAGTTAGGGACTGTGGTAATAAGAATGATCATTGTTGTAATCACAAAGAAGAAATACACTTTCTGATGGTCATAATAGGCAATTTATCTTCTTTCCAGTGCTTACATTTTACATGTACACATACCATTACATATAATGGCACTTATACAAATACCATGATCGTAGGTGATCTCAGGATGGCAGCTTGGGTGTGATTTCTGGTTAGGATTTATGCAAACCGCTACCTGCCCGGTAAATGCTTTGAATGATAAAGTTAATGTCATGACGTCCCAACCATTCTTAGTAATGATAGGGTTTGCAGCAATGATATTCATGAAATCATTGGCTCATGCTCTAGTCTGGCTTTCTAGGCTGGGATTCCCCAATAGTACCTGAAATTCTGGAGTCTCCCAGAAATTCAGGAAGAGTCGTCAACCCTATATACTGTATGTTAATAAGTACACTAATGTCCGGATCTAGAATTTGAGATAAGAATTTGTATGCAGGGAAAATACTTAGCTCTTTCTCATTCAAATGAAATGCTGCATTGTTTTATTTCTAAGATCTGTTCTTAATGAATTTATAGGTGAGCTATATATACATCACCTCTCAACCAGTTGTTCTCACAGATTAATTTGCAGTAGTAAAACTGTAGTTTTTAATTATAGTTTGAAATGGCTCGAAGTGCAATGGCAGCGGATATGTGGATCCAGTTCAGAATTTGAAAAATGAACATTTTGGATTAAGGAATTATNGCTGTATATGTGTGTGTATATATATATATATATATATATGTGTGTATATATATATTTACAGTAATTATATATATATATATATATATATATATATATATATATAAATAAAAAGTTTACATTCTTAGCCTCAACTTGAACTGCTAAACCCTTAAGCGTTTTTACCACGCTGAATCTTGAGGAAATCTCCCACCTGTCTGTGTAATCCATTTTACCACTCAAAAGGAGGTTGATGGAGCATATTTTGCCAAACAAAACAATCCTATTGCTAATTATTTAACCCCTGCAACACAATGCCAGCCTGCCAAACACCGAAATAAAGATGAAATTGAGCAACACAACAGGTCAATTTAAACGTGAGCTCCATCATGAGAGCCTGATCTATATATATATATATATATATATATGCAGAAAACAGGCACTCACGTGAAATAAGTAAACTTGCTGGAGGTGTCCTCATCAAAAATTCAAAAACGGCAGCATAGGAGTCACTCGTCCAGACTGAAGTAAGGTGCAAATGGGTGCTTTATTTAACACACAGAAACGTGTTGGAACCGTGTTGGGCCATACACGGTTGTATTTTACATTACTGCTGTTATTTGCCAGAATAGCTCTTCGTGTCGTTGTGTACAGAACATGCAGTTTGAACACCAGGATTCCTGCCTTTCATCCTGTACAATGTCACTGTTGTCCTGATTGACAGCACAGTCCCAGCCATTTTGCTGTTAATCCTCTGATCCTGTGAGTAAGAACAATGATGCTATATGGAAGTAGGAATAGGGGATTTAAAGTGTCAGCTGTTTGGTTGTTACTATTAGATGATGAAACTAGTATATCTTATTATTACGTAGTGTACTTCTATTTATACATATTTATACATTCCTATTTTGTTATGTTAGAACTTGTATTTGAAGCCAATTATTGAAAGTATAATACAAACCTGGAGCAGCGGGTTGATTTGCTGTGACCTTTGACAGATGTAATTGCGCTCTTAACGAGACACTCGCATGAAAAGACTAGAGAGGATTTATTGTATAGAAGAAGGGAAGAAGCAAAGAAGAACTACACTGGACATCAAACCAATATATTGCATCGGACAGCAGCGTAACTGATGCGATGTACAAGCAAGATACGATATTGTATGCAATATGCCCTTACACAATGTCCATTTCTTGTGTCTGACAGCTGTATTAAGAACTGTTATATGACTGATTGGAGAGCGTTTATGGGGCATAAGTTGTCTAAGAAACATCCACTTCTGCTGGGGAGTAATTGAACCCTGTGTGTGAGGCCCACTGAGCTGATGCCGGTCTTTATCCCATTTATTTAAGACAAATAGCCAGACTAAAGCTTTTTTTATCCCCTCATAACTATCCACATTATGGGCCTGACTCAATTGTCCACAAATACGGGGAAAACTCACATTTTTATATGCACCTATGAGAGCGATACATTTTGCGGCATGTGCACACTGCTCCTAATTGAATTGTGCCCTTTATGGAATTTCCTTTATTCAGTCTGAAGAAAAGCAAATTGATTAAAAATGTGAAGAACATTTTCAGTTGCTGCATGATCATTGAGAGAATGAGAAGTAATAAAGCGGATCAATATATATGTTCCTGACCATCTGGAGCATGGCTAGACTGCATTGGCAGGACTATATTATGAGAAGGGCTTATTATAGAAACATATCATTGTGTTGTGATTAGCACATATTAATATGAAATATAGCTCTGATTACACATGTAAGCTTGCAATCCATTAGAGCAGTTAATGGATCAGTTACTAGGAAGAGGCCCCAATATCGGGAACACTCAATAATTATCCAGACGGAGATAGGACTGTCATGATTGACAGAAGACCTAGCTCCGCCTGAGTCAGCCCAAGCACTACCCCTTTTTGCCCCACAATCATTGGAAATTGTGTATTTCCCGCCTCTTTTATAAGCCATGCCCCCTCCGGACTGGAAGGGAATATTTTTCACAAACCTCCATAGGGGGTGGAGCTTATACAAGGGGCGGAGTTAAGTGTACTCCCGCTTTACAATACCCACATTGAGCAATGAATTAGGCTACAAATATCTGTTTGGATCTTATATATAAGTTTACTTTATATCAGGGCTCGAAGTAGGGATTCTAAGGAGGAGTTGCACGTAGGATGCAAAAACCCTAATGCTCAATACACCATTAATGGCATTACACTACAAAATACTGAAGAGGAAAGGGATTTAGGGGTCACCATTTCATGTGACTTAAAGGTAGCTGGGCAATGTAACAAAGCTATGAGAAAGGCGAGTCAGATGCTTGGTTGCATAGGGAGAGGAATTAGT
>JABWIB010000277.1:29207-42724 GCA_016617825.1 Platyplectrum ornatum
GTATTCTCCCTGCATGCACACACTGACATTCATTTTACCCTGCAATTCAACATGGTTTTACCCACTCTTGAAAAAATCTTTAGATTGGAACAATTTATCTTATAGTGTATGGCCAGCTTTAGACCCATATGGGTATATAAGGGGCTGACCTCTCATTTTATTCCCAAAACTCCCCCCCACCCCCCGCTTTTGACATTAGCCTGACAGAGGAGCATATCATTTTGTAATTCAATTTAAAGGGGTAAAGTGACCATCCAAACACAGTTATTACTTATTAATGGTGAGTTTAGACCATTGTAGACCACATTACCATTTAATTTAATTGCCGCAAAAAAAAATACTCCTCTCTGGCAAGAAAATACTCCTTAAAAATGCTATGAGGAGTATTTTTACTCCCTCAGAAAAAATGTAGCGCGATCACTGCACCAGACACATTATAAAACATGGTCTGTGGCTACTTGATATTAATTGGCACATGTCATTTATTATACGGATCTTATAGAAATAACCACCTAACGTCTAAGTAACTTCATGTCAGGACAGCATGAATTGCCGGGGACAGCAGACTACCCTCAGACTGAGCTGGCAGGGGCAGAGATGAGTCGGAAAGCTGTCCATCCACTGCAGTAATTGTTAGACCGGTTGATAATCGTTATTGTGAATGGTCAGGGTGGATTTTCCAAATGCTCAATAATCACACCAGAAGCAGTCCTGTACGATGATTTGATCTTTTGAATAGTAAGCTCCTGATATCTTTCTCAAAGCCATCATCTCACAGCCCTCCTTCCTTCCTCTCTCTCTCCTCTTCCTGGATTCATGCTGACAGCGGGAAAGGTGTGAAACGGGGTACGACACCTTTTTACCTAGGAAAAAATCATCCTGTTACTTTCCCACGATAACTGCTGTAGCGGATGACCAGATTTAGACTGTAAATGAGGAGCCAGTAGCAGGTGTTGCTTGCACTTCCGCCATACACTTGCACCATCTCAGAGATGTTTGAAAAAAATGCTGGTGAAGTAGCGGTATACCGCTTCTATCGTGTTTCCCCTGATAATAAGACCTACCCCAAAAATAAGCCCTAACCCAATTTTTGCAAAACCATCCAAAATAAGCCCTACCTCATAAATAAGTCCTACCCAAAAAATAAGCCCTAATTCCCCAGTTCCCCAGTTTATAAAAAAAAAAGCAGGACTGAGGGGAATGATGGATATGAAAGCAGAACTGAGGGGAATGATGGGTATAAAGGCAGGACTGTTTATATAAATCTCTAATGAGTGTCTTATTATCAGGGAAACATGGTACACCATTTATCTTTATTAAAGGGTGTGAAGTAAGAAACAAGGGATAGTAGCGTTATAAAACACATCATCAATTAGCAATTAATGAACACATTCTAACGTGACTGAAGTTGACTAGCAGACAAAAGTAATAATGAGCAGTGCAATGAATGAACAGCAGCTTTGAATCTCACCATCATTAAATAAAATGCTATTGAACTGACCATAAGTGTCAAAGTAATGTAATTAAAATTGAAATTTGAAATCAGCTTTTGCTGATCAGCTGCCATTATTAAAACAAATGTGGTTACCAGCCCTTATATGAGGTCGCAATTCAATCTAATGGGGATTTTCTGCTTTTATTCCAGAAAACCAATTTATCTATTAAATGTCCCTATGGTCATAGTGTGTATAATCTTCTTTAATATACAGGGGCAAATGTAACAATGTGACAATTCAGCAGAATACAACTAATAATGAAAGCAAAGATCTGGAAGCATTCTCCACTAGAGAGGAATTCCCCTAGGATGGTATTGTTCAGAAGAGATACTGAATGAAATGAACGCAGTAGAGATATAGATGGCAGCACAGATGGTTGTAGTGGTGGGCAGTACTGATACCGCAGTGTGCTAAGGTTGTAAGTTTGAATCCCGGGTAGCACCTTATCTGTGTGGAGTTTGTGTGTTCTCCCAGTGTCTGCAGAGGTTTCCTCCCACACCCCAAAAGCATACCAGTAGGTTAATTGGTAGCTCACTAAATTGTCCCTAGTCTATGTGTATTTGTCCCTATGTATCAAATCCTCCATCTCCTACAGAACATTCCCCAACCATTTTGTCTGTCTGTATGCCTGGATCCAGATCCTCGCAGCTGCTGTTGAGCTGAGCAACTACCGTGTTTCCCCAGTGCCTTATTATCGGGGAAACACGGTATATATATATACATATATATATATATACCCACTGTAATAGGTCCTTCTCCAAGTAATCATCTCAGATAATAATTATGGATTTAAAACAGCACAGCTCCATACACAGCATCCGCAGGGATCCGATTCCTCATACAATCCAATTTACAGTCCCCTTGTGCACATGAACACCAAACACATCAACCCTACTTTAAGTTTTCTGCACCATCGTTACTTGGCATGGAAGTGTGTATAATATGTAGCGGTATACCCAAGCCCTACGGTACTAATTAATACAACCCCCTCCAACCATAAGTATGTACGCAACCTGGCCCTTTGCCAGAATTCTGTTCAGTTCTGAACTAAATATTATCCATGCACACTGTTAGAATACAGCCATTTGCACAAATGTTACTATCAGATTGTAATTCTCAGTTTCCAGTTACATAATGCAGAGCGTCAGCTAGAATCTGATTAGTTGCTATGGGCAACATCTCCACTTTTCCATTCCAATTTAGTACATCTGGCCCTCTAGTTCAAAAGAAACATCCAGGGGTATATTTACTAAGCGGCGAGATTGCAGTGAGATTGGAAAGTGGGGATGTTGCCCATAGCAACCAATCAGATTTCAGCTCACAATTTCCCGTGTGTAAAATGAAACTGAAAGCTTGAATCTGATAGGTTGCTATGGGCAACATCTCCACTTTCAAATCTCACTGCAATCTCGCCGCTTAGTAAATACACCCCGTTTGTTTTTCAGTGTCTAAAGATGTGTATACCGCTATGTGTGTGAATTATTACTATTATGTTTATTATTATTATTTGCTCTATATAGTATATAAAGAAAGAGAACAGTCTTTGGCTGTTTTGTTGTGACACAATGAATGCATGGCTTCTCCTCCCCATTACTTCTTTCATTATGTGTTCATGCAGGCTCAACTCTAAACTCTATGATGTGAGTAGTCTTTGGGATGAGTTATTAGGAGGTTTCTATTCCAGCATCAGTAATCCCAGAGAAGCCAGGCCACTCCTTAATGTCCAGGCAGTGCTGAGGTCAGGCGGGCTGCAGACTATAGGAAGCTTATCCTCATCGCCACCATCAATTAGTGAAATCCTATGTGATGCAGTGTAGCATTTCCACGTCTATACCTGTATGTGATGGAAGCNCTGGCTGTCATCAGAGCCATTGCCTGCACCCTCCGCATAGCCATGGTGTATAGAGGCGGTGGAGTGTCTATGTAGCATTATCTATTAGTTATAGCTGTGATCGCACTGATAGCAGCATTGTGCCCAGTCCTCCTGTAGTAATCTATGGGCTGATCCAGAGTACAGGGAGGAGGAGGAGGAGGAGGGGGGGGGGGAGATCCGAGGCTTGCCTTCTGTCACTCCAGCATCCTGGGGGATAGAGGAATGGGAAGGTGATCTATGGCTGGCGGTGCCCACGTCTCCCCTTGTACTGCACAGGGCGCTGCAGTGCTGACTCCGCTTTGGCTGGTGATGACAGGGGGCTGTGGCTACTGGAGATCGAGGGGGCTCAGCGGCGGCTCTGCGCGGCTTCTTCTGGCCATGGACTGGCTGGCGCTGTGTAGACCTGCGAGCGGCGCTGTCATGGTGCACGCAGCTGCCCGGCTCCCCTAGACAAACTTGTCCCTGGCCATCCGACATGAAGATACAAGGGGACGATCGCAGCTGCTGCTGGACCCACACACACGCGATTGTCTGACATTATAGCAGATCACTGAAGAAGATCGCAGCCCATCGGCCAGTCTGTAACAGGGGAAAGGCCCGCTATGGTCCCCACAGCATTTCCATTGCCCATACTTTCTGTGGCCACATAGAAGAATCCCCTCACCCTCACTGAGCCCCCCAGATACCCTCCTCTTGTAATAACTATCTCCACCCCCCTACACGTGCACTGTTCCTCTGGTGATCCCAGGTCTAATGCTGCGCTATGAGGTCTGCCATATGTGTGGACCCCATTCGGATATAAGGGCCGATGCTTCCAGCGACTAGTAACTCCAGGCTGGTGCGCCTGACCATCTGCCCCCAGTGGCTGCTCGTTCTTGTGCAAGGGATGGCTGGAGGCATGTGGTGCTCTTTGGGAGGACGCCTCTTTGGCTTGTTATCTGCTCCAGTCCTGGTGGCTGTTGTGTGCTGTGCCCAAAGGTAGGTCTGGACCTTCTGGCAGCTATGTGACTTCATGGAGACCAGTGGGGATGGGTTGCCATGTACTAGTTTACTAGTTTTCTTAGCTATGATGACTAGAGAAGTTTCCTTTTATGTGCTGTTCAGTTGTAATATACTGTATTAGATTGTCTATTGTCCATCCATGGTAGCAATGTATCCATTTATGTCTCCACAGCGTCAATGACCCTGGTAATATGTCATTTGTGAAGGAAACAGTGGACAAATTGTTGAAAGGCTATGACATCCGACTAAGACCAGACTTTGGAGGTAACTAACTGGGCTTCGCTCTTACGTGTTACTGTTCATATATACAACTTCATTTACTAAGCCCAATAAACTAGAATAATTCTGTACAATGGTGGCCTCTATAAGACAATATACCCCATGTCTTCTGTACAGCCCATGGGGTCATTGCTAAAGTTTAATTTCCAAAATGAAGGCATCCATTCAGACAGATGAATATTGATTTTTCTTTCCACTAGGTTCTCCGGTTGCTGTTGGAATGAACATAGACATTGCCAGCATTGATATGGTGTCGGAAGTGAACATGGTAAGCTCCCATCTTTCTTCTCTTGTACACTTGTGCACTTTTATTCCCTTTATACCCTCTGTTATTGTTGTGTTGTATTACGGAGTGATCCTACCAATGTGTATATGTTTCTTTGTAGATGTCATTGTGGGATTCGGATAGACAAATGTATAATTGCTTCATTACTTAATGGATCTTGACAAGTCATGCTCCATGTTAAAAATGTAAAATAGTAGGTAAAGATAGAGTTGATTTGCCATTGAATTGGATTATGTCTGAAGGGAGGTAGAGTATAGCTGTTTGTGGTGTTGAAAGTTTCCCCCTTCAGAATCTCTTGTAATAGCACTTAAGGCTATATAGTTATATATTTATATACTGTGATAAGAGGATCTACTACTCACTTTACTCACATTTCCCACACATTCTGAATGTATTAACACTTAAAACATATCGTGCGGAACATTGCCTGTACTGTAAAGTGCTGACGAGCTATGAAGAGTCCTAGTCTTTTTGTAATTACTACAGAAGAGACACGAACACTCATTCCATGCATTTTTCCAGCATAAATAATATTTAAAGATGATGATTAGATAATTTTCATACATATATATATATATATATATATATATATATAGACCATTTTAAAATAATAAATAATATCATTGCTATGTGATAAATACATAATTAAAACAGAAATGTCAGTATGTTTTGTTTGCAATAATACATGTTATTGCATTAAAATTAATGTTGGTGATGATATTATAGCATATTCATGTCAAGCAATGCGTCCATATAGTCTACAATTGGATGACTTGGTAATGAGCGTTTCATACTTCTCCGGAGTTCTTAAGTTGATCCATGTCTTTTCATCTAATGAATCATGACAGTGTCATTATAGTTGTTATTGATCAGCATGTTAAAGCAATAGTACACTGTATTTGCTCATCACCACATGGGAAACAGATACACGTGTGCCATTGTTCTTTACAAAACATTTTAACTACATTAATATATGTTCACAATTATTGCTGATTCAATTGGTTGTTTTTTACGGGTGTTTTTTTTTTATTAGAGGCTTTCACGGTTTATTGCAAACATATTGTTCAGGATCATTGCTTAAATTATACTTATAATGTATACTATAAGTTGGTTATTATTATTATTATTATCATCTATATTATATGTTATTAGCATACACATATACAATAGATATACTATGTGAATAGATATGATCTTGGGCTTGCCAACTTTTTAACAGTAAAATAGTGCAATTAAACTATATAGTCCATTGTATGAGAAACCAGAAGTATATCTTATTAACCCTTAATTTATATTACAACAGAACATTTCATCTGAGAGGAAGGGGAGGCTAAATGTGCTTACAAGCGTTTTCTGCTTAAAATGCATAGCTAAGCACATGCTGTGGGATAAGAACCTTATAATTTAAAGACTTTTCATTTAAATATGTAATATATAAGCAAAAGAATGATCCAATAGGAAGTAAAACGCTTTTGTATTCCATAATACAGTACATGTAGGTTTGTAGTAGTTAATAATAGTTGTTTCCTATGCAGTAATCATATGTCTGAGCTCCACTTAATTGTTGATGCAGTGCATTCTGTCGCCATAGTTCTTGCACATCTAAACTTTGACAAGTGTCATTTAGCCATGTGGCTGCCATGAGGAGGGAGCTTTGCTCTACTTCCTGGAAATTACAGCAGAAAGCATGGAACAGATGGAGCCTGGCAATAAGGGACTCTGATGGAAATGTTACTATGAGAATAGGTCAAATATATATTTTTTAATTGAAGACAGATGGGCATACTTGGGAAACAGCAACCCAGCTGTATTCAGTGTACAAAGTAAGTACTGTATATAAAAGCACTATTGAGGATTTTGCCATTGTAACAATTACCCCTGGTATTCAGATTTTATTCTAATTGTAATCTTTGATACGCAGCCCTAATACATATACTGTAAGCCCTCCATCCCTCCCTTAACATCCTAAAGTGACCCTATTCACATTCTATTCTATTCTTAGGTTGGTGATGAGGCCCATACAGCTACAAAAGTCGGGGCAATCGCAGTGCATTTTAGAATAAAATAGTGAATCATGCAACTATCATCACAGATATCTAGGACATCCTATTTGGATCAGATCTAGGCAGTCATCTTATAGCCTTAATTGTTATAAAGGTTATAAATATCTGCAGAGTGCCTCAAGGTTATTTTATACCACGTTCACACAGAGGGCTATTACCCGGGTAATTCAGACAACTTCCCGGGTTGAATGAACTACCCGGGTAGTGTGCTCTGTGTGAACAGAGCTGAAATTAGTCTGGTTCAGGACCAGGGTAGTTTGTGAATTACCAGGGTAATTCAGCACTGTGAACAGGGTTAATTACCAGGGTAATTCAGATCCACAGCTAACAACCCTGCTCATTAAAAACAGATTTACCAGGATAGTCTATGTGAACGTGGTATTACTGAATATGGACTATAGAGACCAAACCCCATGCAACGGAATATCAGCGTCCCAAGGTAGGAATGGTAGTGGAAAAGCTGTCAATGCTTTTGCTAATTTCCCATATTATTAAAACATTTAGGAGTTTTGCAGGGTATACAATTAATTTCCAAGTGGATGAATTTATTATCAAGGTTTATTTGGTGGTAATAAAAAGTTTTGTTATGGTTGACAAGCACCCCATCCATTCAGCTGGGCTGTCATTAATAAAAGAACTTCCTTTTCCCTCTGCTGAAACCTTTACCCGAGCCTTGGTATGTACTGGGTATGTACCAGGTTCCCGTACAGGCTTCAGCAGAGGGAAGAGAAACTTCATCCCTCTGCTAACGCAAAGGGGAGACAGCTGGCCCTTCACTACAATGATGATCATTCCAGTGAATGGTGCTGATAGCAGGGTGGTTTTCCCAGGGGAACCAATTACATTAGAATGATGATCATGGAATGGGCAGATTTACAAACTTAGGATTAGATCCAGACTTAATAATAAGCTTGGGTGTTCCTGATATTTGGTCTTTTATTATGGAGCCTGTTTGGTTATGCCCTGGATTGGCTGTATATGAACCAACAGTGAGAGACTGAGTTGGCCCATCCTTAGATAATGTTTTGTTTCATGATACCTGTTTTGCCTGGCGGACGGTACATAAAAATGTAAGGAAGGTGTACAGTGTCCTACTATAATATGTTCTGGGGTAACCCTCCCTTTGAAGCAGGAATGATGAATGATACTTTGATGGTGAGACAAAGGAAATAGGGACCTTTCAGTACTTGAAGGAGAAATACAACTCAGCATTTTTTTTTATGTATTTCTAAGCCGGGATTATGTACAACACACAATGGAGGTATCCAAATATTTCACCTCTACCATACAAGCATAGTTAAAATATCTAAGCTCATATGACTTCCACATAAGGCTCATTTATGAAGATACATTGCATCTAGATGCCATGTGATTGTGGAACAGGCCATTTCTGGTATGGCAGTGGGACATACTAAACCTGATCTCTGTGGACAAAACATGACCAAACTTTAGGGTCACCTAAGCTTTAGGGTCACCTGCGTTACAGAAGGTCCATTTCAAAACCTTACAGGAAGAGTCTAGGAGATGTCCTAAATGCCATGCCTTTAAAGCCCCTTTCCGACATAACATGTGAGAGTGGGGCAAGATGCAAAAGGTATAAAGGACAAAGTACTGATGCTTTTACACACCTTATGGTCTCCCATCCCTCTATAGATCCTCCAACTTTATTGTGACCAAACATTGACAATTGGATGTTTATTCCAAGATTAGTGAGGCTACTTCACTGCTCACAGTTCTAGTTACTGTTATTAAAAAGGCATACTGCAACATTGGATCAAGCCGGCACCTTCATTTCATAATTTTAGAGGTATTTTACTTGGAGAGAAGAGCTACCCTTCCAGACCTTTTTGTAATACATCCAGGGAGACAAAACTGAATAACTGTAAAACAAATCCTGAGATATTTAAATGCAGGTATCTCAACAAGGACTCTAAAGTTGTCAGTGGCTCCAATCAGACCATTTATAAGAGGCTTCTTGAATTTAGCCATGCCACCTCATATCAGCAACACCCCTTCATTTATCTATTTTGTCCTGTGTGGATTTACTTTCCATTGATGATCTTCCTCATACCCATACCGCCATCTTCTTAACATGGTATGCAGTGGTCGAAGTGGAAATTTAGAAGTGGGGGTATGGACATTCAGAAGTGGGGGTATGGAAACATAGGAAATAATGGAAGTCAATGGAGATTTGAAATGTTTCCATTACATCAGTGGGAGAAGTGCCGGTATGTCATACCCCCGTATACCCCCCCACTTCGAGCCCTGATGGTATGTAGATTAAATTGTGTAGAAAAATGTAAATAAATAATAACATAATTTTAAATATCCATTGCCATCAACTCATTTGTGTGCAAATGTCAAAAGAAAAGATTATTCTTCCAACCAGAAACCACCATTAAAGCTTTATTCCTGTTGAGTTCAATAATTATCAATCTCAGCTGGTTATATGAAAAAAAGACACAAATATAAAATACAATACCTGTATGTCACATTATTTGTGATGGTTTGGAGAGTTAGGTCCCCCAGCATAATTCGCTGAGATTTATAAAAACAAAAAACCCAACAACCTTTAAATTCAATAAATTAATTAAATCAAGAGTAAAGTTGGGAATTCATTGGTAATTAACCCAAAGTGAAATATTTGAAATAATCCTCAGTATAGACCTATTGTGGCCAGATAGGGTTGTATCACTGAAAATGCCAATGTAAACCTACATCTTTGAAAAATTTTCACAAGATTCCGTTGTATACCAGAACTGATGAAGAGTTTATTTAAATTTATTATCATACACATTAATAACTCTTTTCTGTTCAACAATTAATTATTTTTTCTTCCACATAGAAGCACGGCCATGGGTACCTTATGTACTCCAACTTATGCTAACATTTGGGCTGGTGGGAGTGGTTCATTGTTGTCAATATACAAACCATATCCTTTTACTGTGTCAATTATTTTATTTATATTAATATAAAGCTTACTTTAAATAGAAGTCAGGAAAAATAGACTTCTTAGACATCATCCTAATCATCATTTAATGATATTTTCATGAATTAAACGACAGTAATACCCAAGCGCAGATACAATGTAAAATCTAATAAGATAACATTTATTGATTCCTCTAAAAAGGTATAATTATATTAAATCACCAAACAAAACACACAATATAATAAACATAGGCTAAATAATAAAATAATAATAAAAGACTGTCCAGACGTATAAAGATAGTCCCAGTATTTAGGTGCTGTATATGATAAATGAGTAGTACTACTGATATTTCTAGTACAGTCACTATTCAAAACTGATTTCAAGATATCAGACCGATGATGTATATGAATACTTGCCGGTTTGTTGAGCAGGCTTGCAATGAAGACAATAGTGTAGACTTTTTCAGCGTGACAGACAGTATTCAAAGAGCAGAATCAAATGGTGGTTAAATTTCTCCAGATCATTAGATTTCAAAAAGGCTGTAGTTGTTGGTATACAGGAACGTCCGAGAAATAGCTAGGTTTCTCCAGGACGGTATGATACTGGATATGCGGGGGTGTCCGGGTACTCACTGGATTTCTCCAGGACGGTATAATGCTGGATATGCAGAGGTGTCCAAGAAATTGCTGGATTCCTCCAGGGCACCGAAAAGGTGTTTAAACCAAGATTCCCCGTATCACTCCTGTTGCTCTTGGATCCCGTAGTTGGCGCGATAGCTATTGCTATCTCTCTTGTTTTCTTTTCCTTTCTTTTATATATATCGGGAACTTACCAATCGAGCGCCAGACAGGAGCTATATTTTTTCTACTTTTTTCATGAATTAAACCTGCGAATAGCATTCTATACTCTCTATGTTCTTATCATAAATCAACTTTTAAGGGTGTACCTAAAGGAGAATATTTCCACGCATGGAGAAACTGCTCTGAGAGGAGGATTTAGAACAACTTAGAACAGAGAATTCAGTTTAAATGAATAACAAAACAAAAATCTTATTTATAAAAATAATCCAATAAGGTATCCTCCAAAAACAGTACACATATACACAAATGAACCCACTGTTTTCTGTCATGATTAAAAATACATTTATCTTCACATTTAAGGTATGTCCAAAGGTGGAACAAATAAAATCATCTCCCCTATTTTTTTATTTATTCTACCTATTTATTCATCTTATTTACTTGGGGTTTACTGGGTTTTAAATAATTTGGGCATTACCAGCACAGGAAAGGTGATATAAACCCCATGAATCATGATGTGGTTTGTGTATCATTAGGGACATGCCATTTAATTTTTCCATGTATATGGTGGTGCACTCCTATGTAAATTTGATATACTGTATATACTCGAGTATAAGCCTAGTTTTTTAGCACATTTTTTTGTGCTGAAAGTACCCCCCTCGGCTTATACTCGAGTCATTGTCATGTATGATGTCAATGAGTTATCCCAGTTTTTTTTAGGTAAAATTAGGCACTTCGGCTTATACTCGGGTCGGCTTATACTCGAGTATATACGGTTTATACCTTTATAGTAATGCTATAAATTTTTGCTCTACTCCATGATTGGTTATATCTCTTTTACCTTTTCACATTTGGTTCAGCAATATGGTTGGCTCACAATTATTGCCAACCTAGATAATGTTTATGCATATATTATTGTTATAATAATTTCTAGTATATATTTAGCTCATAAACACAAACATACTATAGTCTGCCCTCGATTTGCTATTGTTCATATTGGTTGTTGTCCAATTTTATCTACCCTATATACTTAAGTATAAGCGAATTTTTCAGCACATGTTTTTTATGCTGAAAGTGCCCCACTCGGCTTATACTCGAGTCTTAAAAAAAAAAAATTTACATTTTTTTGTGTCATGATGTAGGGATGTGCTGACACTGACACTGGCAGGCAGCATGACACTCATACACCACACTGAGTCCACAGAGCTGGCACCGGCATGATAGTGTGCTGTATGTTACAGTATGGCACAGGAGCTTTACATTGCCTTATATGCCTTATATTAACCCTGCACATGCAGGAAACAGGGGGACAATAGAGACATATAGGGGAAGATCTATAGAACCTGAATATAGAGACCAGAGTCAATGCAATCCTATGGCGGTAATGATCCATCAGTGACATGAGTGACACGAGCCTTTCGCAGTGGTGATAGACAGACATACTGGAGAGTCAGCTTATACTCGAGTCAATAAGTTATCCCAGGTTTTTTAGGTGAAATTAGGAGCTTCGGCTTATATTCAGGTGGGCTTATACTCGAGTATATATGGTAATGACTGTCTAAATTTGTGTCTAGTAGATATTTTATTTTATATATTTTGCTTTGGTTTAATTACCAGTTTGTAGTTATTTCCTAATAAAAGTTATATATTTATTTTCAGTGGGTCTCCAACTGTGCCTCTACACTGGATTTATATATCTTACATTAGGTCATTTACTATTACTTTTTTGTGTGTAGTGTGTGCCTTCATTTAGTGTAACTGAGCTTATTTTTTTTATTTTGGTAATTCAGTACATATTATGATTGCTTTTACAGTTTAATCCAGGTTAGGTAAATTAGAAGTTTTGTAAGTACAATAAATGTTGCCGTTGATCTTTGCAACAGCATCAATAAAGAAAAACATAGTCCAACATCCCCTCATTAGACAGGAAAGAAACACTGGATGATTGACTAACATTTTAACTTTCTTAGATTATCTCATGGTAGTGAGTAAGAATGGTAAACTTACATGTTACTAAAAATACATGGTGCAACCTGTACAACCTATATCCATGCAGGCCATTGTGAAGCTTGTTTGAAAAAGCTGTCAGACATATTTGATTGTTTAAATTTTTTTTTCAAGCCAAACAAAACACATCCATGTCTGGTAGGCTGAAATTGTTCAGTTCTGTGGGACCAATAGGCTTCGGTTGGTAAAGTTCTTGACATCAAAATGTCCATGGATGTTCCACGTCTATTCCACCTGACTCATTATCTTTCTAAGTCTATTCCACCCGACTCTTGTTATATATCTGAGTGTATTACACCTAACTCTTGTTATATTTCTGAGTGTATTACACCTGATTCTTGTTATATTTCTGAGTCTATTACACCTGACTCTTGTTATATTTCTGAGTCTATTACACCTGATTCTTGTTATATTTCTGAGTCTATTCCACCTGACTCTTGTTATATTTCAGAGTCTATTCCGCCTGACTTTTGTTATATTTCTGAGTCTATTCCGCCTGACTCTTGTTATATTTCTGAGCCTATTCCACCTGACTCTTGTTATCTTTCTGAGTCTATGCCACCTGAATCTTGTTATATTTCTGAGTCTATTCCACTTGACTCTTGTTATATTTCTGAGTCTGTTTCACCTGACTCTTGTTATCTTTCTGTGTCTATGCCACCTGAATCTTGTTATATTTCTGAGTCCATTCCACTTGACTATTGTTATATTTCTGAGTCTATTCCACCTGACTCTTGTTATCTTTCTGAGTCTATTCCACCTGACTCTTGTTATCTTTCTGAGTC
>JABWIB010000277.1:48561-60283 GCA_016617825.1 Platyplectrum ornatum
TGGCATGGTGATTTCATTATGAGAATTCGTCATGACGAATTTACTGAAATTCGTCAGTGTATCCGTCAGTTTAGTGCAATATCACCTGACGAATACCCGTTTTTCGTCAATGGGATATCGTCAGCATTCGTCAGCCGTTACAATTCGTCACTTACTTAATACTATACATCACCAGTCATTGACGAATTTTTATCACTGACGAACGCTGACGAAAAGAAATCTCTGCAGAATTCGTCAGTTAGTGAATTCCCCCCTAAGTGCACAGTCCAGTCAGTGGAAGTAAACAGTAGTGAGAAAAATTACTAACAGAGTCTATTTATGTCTATGTAAGTCCTGAAACAGGGTGGGTCACAGTTATGTGTATAGGCAATAGATGCACAGCTCCTAGATCCCAATGTCACAATATGCAATCAGCGCTCCCCTCAGTGACTAGGTCAAAAATGGAACCAAATACAGTTACAAATGTAACCTATGGGTAGCTGTACGTTCTATAACAACAATCACAATAAAAAATAAAACATGTTGAATATTATCATCACACAAAAAGGACAATGAACAGATCCGGAACCATATATGTCAAATATTTCTCAATCACTGTATAAATAGTTCATAGGAAACATGTCAAGGGTAAAGTCTCATTGAGACCATGGGTTACCACTGTGTTTAGTCTATGGATCCATGTGGATTCTCTCTGCAACAGTAATTTTGCAACAGTGCCTCTCATTCCTTTTCAGTCAGCCAGCCCTTGGTGTAGTCCTCAAGTAGAAGGTCATTGTTTGATTGGGTTGCTCATAAGTTTCAAATAAACCTTTGTGTCTGCCAACTGTCGTAGTATTTAATCAGTGTAATCTTGTCTATCCTGTATCACAATGCCGCCGCCTTTGTCCACGGCTCTAATCACTATTGTGTTGTTGGCCCGTAAGTAAAGCAAGTTGCTGTGCTCTTGTCAGGTTCATTCTGTCACAGGGCATCTTTAGGTAGGCTTTAGACATGCTCTCATCTAGATGTTGTAGGAAGCATTTCAGAGAAGCATTAGAAGCTGATTCGCACCTAGAACTGGATCCAGATGTGCTATTACTTATGAAAGTCCAGTGTAAATTTAACATGGTTTTGCCCACTCTTGACTAAAGCTGGCCATACACTATGCAATAAATTGTTCCAATCGACCAGCTTTAAGCTGGCCATACACTATAAGATAAATTCCAATTGAAATTTTTTTTTTAAGAGTGGGCAAAACCATGTTGAATTGCAGGGGAGGTAAATTCCATTATTTACAATCAGTATTACAGGTGAGAGATGATGTTTCCAGCACAAGTCTAATAATAGTGTAACAGTAACGCTGGTCATTATCTGTGTGCAACATGCAACAATAAAGTATTCTCCCTGCATGCAAACACTGACATTCATTTACCCCCCCCCCTGCAATTTAACATGGTTTTACCCACTCTTGACTAAAGCAGATCGATTGGAACAATTTATTGCATAGATCTTTAGGCGCTCAATTTATTGAGCCCCTAAAGATCTGAAACTGGCCCACTGTGTGTCAGTGTGACAGGCTGTCTGGCACTGCAGAACGGTAGCCTGAACTCCCTGGCAGTCCCAGGCAATTAACACCCCTCTTTTCCTTCTCAGTGGCCCTGAGTGCAGATGTGCAAAGAGGACAATCTTTCATTCTACATTTAAGTTTTACAAAGTAGGTACAGAACAGAGCCTGTCGCTCCCTTTGAGACTGACACCTGGTGCAGTCTGTACCCCGCTTGTGACACCACTGCTCATTCTGAACCCAACCTGCCCATCTGTTGGAAGGGTCTGAATGGGCTTTGCTATTTCATCATGGCTCTGAGTATGCATTGTATGAAACGGGCAATCACTGTTGCTGAACCCAGAAGTCTGGCCTTGCCCCTGTATTATCTGGCTACACTCCAACAATCAGAAGTTTTAAAGGTACAGCCTATAGCATGGCTGGAAATGGGAGTGTATACAGGGTTATGCCATTCCATCACTTCTGCCACTGATTTCATTGAAAAACCATACATCTCCATTCACTTCTTTAATTTCTTTTTTTTTACTGGTGCGCACCATAATGTTGGCTTTATCATTGCCAAAATGTGCTTTAACAATGACAAATTTCAGCATGCCAGGGGGTACCATGCTAAAAGTTATAGGTTTGAAATTATGCTCATTTGTTCTGATGTCAAAACAATGAAAATTGTAAGGAAAAAAAGGAGTATAGTAAAGAATATATTTATATTATCCATACCTCCTGCTACTGGCTTATCCCCCAATATTTCCCTGGCCCCTGCTATGCTTTCCTTTGCGCTCTGTCCACTGTCCTCTGCAGCATGCCTTCCCCATCTGTCACCTTCTGTGTCCCTATGCGCTCTGCCCGCTCTCCTAAGCTGCATGCTTTTCCCATCTGTCACATTGAGTCCCTGTGCACTGTCTTTACTTTACTCCTCTGCATGCCATCCCCATCTGGTCCAGTTCTAACCTTGTTACTTATCACCTTCTCTCCCTGTGACCACTGCTGTACTCAGACAGGTGTTAAGTAAACTCTCAATTAGATAAAATAAATAGATGATAATAATAATAATAATAATAGAAATAATAGCAGGGTAACTTTGGATGTTCTGACCATTGGCTTGGTAAACACCTGTAATATAGGCTGTCACTTACCAGTCATTTCCTATTCAGATTATTTGATCAAAGTTTGAAAGAGTATGCAGTAAGAAGGAACAGCTATGCTGTAAATTAAGAGGGAACACTCACTCTGCCATTGTCAATGTGACACTCAAGATAATAAAATTGCTGAAACATCAAATATGTAGCAATATAATCATGCACATTAATGATATTTCTAAATTAATGATATTTTAAACACTCATAAAATCAAACAATATGATTATCTAAAATTCTCACTTAATCGATTGCCGCTGGTATAGAGAATATGAAGAGACCAAACTCCATTGAATAACAGAAAAAAGATACATCCCTGGAAAGCAATTCCAGGGATACAAACATAGATGGGAACCTTAGGCATAAACGAAACAGGAATCACAATGTAGCATATATGGTAGATAGCAACCTATGTCTAAACAAACACATTTCTTTCAAGTTTTGATGGTCAGAAAGTATGCTGTTATTCATAGTGTGAAAAAGCAACTTCAGTACAATTGGAATGCACAGTTCCAAAAAAATGTTAAAAGTTTTGGTTCAACATTTAATCAAAATTATCACATTAAAACAAATCATAAACAGAAATTATGTAATATATATATATATATATAACTTTTGAAACCATTTTTACTTGACATAAAAGTAAGGAGTAGAAAGAAATTTACTATGACCTAAGCACCATGTTAGCTGTTGCGTCTTCCAGGTTGTATGTGTTTTAGAATATAAACAATATATGGAGGAAAGATTTTAGACCATACAACATACATTTTGCTACTATTGCTCCAGTTTGTCCCAGAGCATTTCAGTATTCCAAACTATGGCCCCAGCACTTTACTTGAAATAGAATACTGAATGTAGTCACTGGATGTAATACTGAATGTAGACTGGATCACAAAAGGAGAGCTGTGGACATNGCTTATCTAGAATTCAGTAAGGCTTTTGACACAGTGCCTCATCGCAGACTGTTAAACAAGCTGAATACATTGGAGAAAGTGCAAAGAAGAGCCACCAAAATGGTACATGATATGACCAACAAAAACTATACAGAAAGACTAGAGCAACTANATATGTACAGCTTGGAGCAGAGAAGAGAGAGGGGTGATATGATAGCAGCTTTCACATATATCAAGGGATGTCACCAGGTGGAGAAAGGTGGAGTTTTTTAGAGAAAGAGGTGTGGAAGAACACGGTGCATGCGTATAAACTGGAGGGTGAATATATAGGGGTATACTTAGTCTCAAACAAAATAGAGAATAAAATAATGTCAGCATAGTTTTAAAAAATGCACATCTGGGCAGACTGGATGGGCCTCTTAACTGCCATCACTTTCTATGTTTCTATCACAGAGATACTATCGCCAGTGACATTATGATGACTTAATGGGGTCATATTCTTGTCATTGATTTTACAGTATAAAACGGCAGCCCTCCTTTCACAAAAGTGGTAGCTCAGTTAAGAACTGAAATTTAATTAAACAAGGTTTACAATTTTTAAGAACAATGCTACTAATAGGAAAACCATTGTTAGGAGCATCTGGGGAATGAAAAAGAAAAGTAAAAGTTCTACTAATTGGGCTGGTAACACAGAATTGCTGCATTTTCAGCTAAAGAATAATCACTACTGGTTACAATATCAACCACTAATGCAATAAAAACCAAACGGCTACGGTTTCATTTTTCTCATTGTACTTTATTAGATATTTAATGATTAGGAACATATCTTTGATTGCCTAATGATCCCCAGAGAGCCGTGAAGTGCAGGTCTTCCATGCTATTATATAGTTTTAACATTTTTCTATAATGAAATAGAATGTTAATTGAAAGGGTACAATAATGTACAATTTAAGTGTTACTGAGTTAGCCCTAGTCTACCCCAGGGTTGCCAAAGGGGTGGAACAGAGGGCATGGTATATGCAGATCATTCAGTTGCAGGAGATTTACCAGCTCTACTGAAATACCTGGAGAAATGAATGAAATTCAGGAGCCTCCTAGAAAATGAGGAAGTTGGAAACCTTGGTGTATCCTGAATCAGGGCTCTATGCCGGTATGGCATTTCCTTGCAGTCTCCCTGCTTAGTAAATTTAGGCCTTAAAGATTGACTGCTTCACTGTCATCCACCATGCTTAAATAGACAAAATTATTGGTCAAATATGTGTGAACATTAACCTTGTCCCTATTAACTGCCTTGCCTATGTTCAGAGAAAATAGTTTTTTAAACCTCAGTTAATTTGTTAAAAGGCAATGATTGACAATTGTAACATCAGAACGTCAGAAGAATGTAATACATTTATATTTGGAGAGACTGAATGCTTATCACCTCCCCATCCACCATGTAGGGAAAAGGGTGCTACATTAAGGTAGGGTTAAGGTCATTGTGTTGTTGGCCACATTTAGCCAACGATATTGACATTACAATATATAATAATTGTGTTCAATTCTGAGACAGACTGTCAGAGTCAGACATTTTATGCCTAGAGGATAGCTACCTATTTAATTGCATACCTGATGAGGCCAAGAAACCCTTAACCAGTTATGGTTAACCGGGACCACTAGAATGATATACGTGTGTAGAACCTGCTGATTCATATGAGACAGTGAATGGACAGAAAATGGCTTCATTGTCTACTCTAGCCCACTGAACAGTTGAAGACAGGCATTTTTAGTATACACATGTATTATTTGCTACACCGTGAAAACCAAGAGCAACAAGCAACAAACACCACAAGTAAATATGCATTTATTCACCACTGTAGCATACTTTACCGCAGTAGCTATGGCTTACTTAGATTTTCAGAGTATTTTAGGCAAAAGCTTAAGTAGAGCTTTCAGCTCAGATTATAGCTAAATGCATGATAATTGGACATAGCAGAGAACATATTATTTAAACTAGAAGGATTTACACCAAATTAGCCTTTGTCTATTCATTACTAAACAGGACTCTAATTATGCCAAAACTATCAATCCCAAATGACAGGCAGAGATTTAAGTCACATCTGTTTCCACTGCTTAGAATTCCACACAAATTCTAAAATTATTTTGGTTCCTCAGAAGTACATATAACACAAACTTTAGGAAGTCACATTAGAATTTAATATAGTGTTTTAGGGTTTATTATTTGTATATTCTAATAACCATATTAACAAAAATTTTAATTATTTAGTAATATAAATATACAAAAATATAAGAGGGTAAATTATCCTCTACATAAAGAGAATATGGATGAATGGAAGATTAGTCAAAATTAAAGACAAAATTTGAAGTTTGGGGTAAATTTGAGTTTATGAACAGGATATTGCGGTAAAACTAATCTGCATGTATAATCCTTGAAAAGGTGGCGGTGTTAGTCATTCAGGTTGGATGTAGGGTGTATCATAAAACAATTTGTATGGCAGTATATTTGTGAGGATAAGTTAGGGTAGAGAGGCGATCTGTCTATGGATTACACTATCTATCCTCATTGAGATTCTTACAGAGATACTAGTTTATAAAATAAACTTATTACCTTATTTACCTTATTTATAAAATAAGGTAATTAGTAATAATAATAATAATAAAAGTAATAATAAGAATAATTTTTGAGGTAAAGGGGAGACCCTGATGAATACATGCTGATGACATTTACGGTTGCTGCGACTGCCATCAGTGTGAGCTGTTAGTAAAGTTCCCTTGTAAATAAATAAATCACTGCTCATCACTGCAGTTTGGGAACAGTATAGATTTTTATGTTATACATTTTGAATATTTTCAGGCATATACTTTTTGTTTGGACACCTGATAAATATATCAGCTTGTAAAACTTGTATAACTGTTCATGTAACTTAATAATTTAACCAACCGCTTGACATTATCATAATATAATTAACACCAGCATATGACTTTATTAGGCTACCCCTTGAGAAAATAACTATGCTCTTGCCTTTGGCAAGTAGCATGTTGCGGTCATCTGAATGGAAGCACAGACACGGAGACTAGGGGGTATATTTACTAAGCGGTGAGATTGCAGTGAGATTCAAAAGTGGTGATGTTGCCCATAGCAACCAATCAGATTTGAGTTCAAATTCTCTAGTATGTAAAATGAAACTGAGAGCTTGAATCTGATTGGTTGCTATGGGCAACATCCCCACTTTCCAATCTCACTGAAATCACGCCACTTAGTAAATATACCCCTAGGAGTACAATAAGTACGTCTGAAGCCAAGAGCACCGAAAGCCAGGAGTCCTTAGTTTAGGAACTGGATACACAAGGAGTACAGAAACACTGGAACCGATGGACATTGATCTTTTGATTACAAGGGTTGCAGAAACACTGGAACTGATGGACATGGATCCTGACATAGGAACCAGATACACAAGTGGTGAAGGAAAATTGGAGCACTACCTCGTTATAACACCCCATACAGCCATATAAAGAAAAGGTGATGTATGTATATTGGAAACTCATATGGTAATGTGTGGGGACTTGTAATGGGGTAATGGGGTAATGGGGTTAAGAGCTTTTTAAGTTGTTTGAGCAAGGGTTCATCAGCAGGTCAGCAATGAGACACTTGTGTTAAGGGTTATGTGAAGGCTTTCCGGATCACCTGTTGGGTGAGAAAAACTCACATGGGTATATAAACCTTGGCAGGAAGAGGAGAGTGGTTGAGACCAGGGTCAGAGTCCTTTTACAGAGCTGGAAAGACCGATTCAAGTAATGTGGACGAAGGTGATGAAGGAGCGGCTTCAGTAATGCATGGAGTGGACAACACTGAAGAGGCTGCAGAGCGAGGTGGATGGTGCAGTGACTGAGGACCTGCTGGAGGAATGCCTGCAGGTTTTCCAGGTCTGGACCAACAGGTGAGATGAGCCACCTTAAGTCTAGAAAGACTGGATGAGCCAAGAAACCCAGTGGACTGACCAACCAGTTATGTGGCATATGAGATGAAGAAAGCAGGAACCCTACTGGCAGGAAGGAGACAACCTCCGAACCTGAGGGAGAAAGCGAATCCGACAGCAAGGAGGGAAGACATGTCAATCTTGCTGGGTGGTTGGGTGTGTGCATGGGAGGGACAAGTCCAGGGAACTTAACGTTGCCATGTGGGAAACATGTGCACCACCCCTGGGGTTTGGCCACATTACATATACACGTTTTCTGGGCATGTTCAATGCTACCGAGGTCACGTGAAAATACATTGTGTTCACACAACTCTGTATCCAGCAATTTGTATCTACATCTGGCAAAGAAACACAAGCATAAGCTGAGCAAAACTTTAGCATAAAGAAATGTGAGCCTCTTGCACTTCTCATGCCCTGAAAAATTTTCATGGATCCAAACCAAGCGCAAGTTAATTCTGCAGCTGCTTGTTTTCATACCATTATTTTATTGGAGGGAATGAGTGGAGGCATAGAGTCCATTTATATTAAGGACTTGCTTACTCCGCTGATGCTGATCCAAACCCCAAATGTATTGTGTTAGCATTTAACCTTCCAAACGCAATAAAAAATGCCATTTGTTTCGTTCTTTGATGGCGAGAGGGGTGGGTGGTGACTTTTTGACCCTGCTTGGGTCTTTTATGAAGCTCCCTGTACTCGCTTACTAATTAATGGTAGCCGTAGTGATGTGATACGAATGTATAGAGGTACGCGACAGGGGTGTCCACTCTCACCCCTATTGCTCAATTTAGCATTGGATCCCCTGTTGTGCACCCTCCAGGGTTGGACCGCCTATCGGGGCATTGCGGTGGGTCCCTCTGAACTTAAGCTGTATGCATGATGTCCTATTGTACATAGCTAATCCTAAAGAGATTATGGCCCCCCTTATCCGCAAACTGCAGGCGTTTGGCTCTGTATCGGGTTTCAGTATTAATGTGGACAAATCTACCGCCCTTTATCTTAGGCAGGGGGTGGGAGTACCTCAATGGGGTGCGCAGATACCAGTTAAATGGGCCCACCAACGATTTAAGTATTTAGGGGTGTGGATTCCTAAACATAGTTTAAAAATTTATTCACAAAATATATCTAATTGTATCTTTGACATTTCTGATGACCTTAAGGCCTGGTTAAACCTGCCCCTGACATACTCCGGTAGGGCCAATCTCATGGTAGCGTTCCCCCATCTCCTCTACTTCCTACAGGCCCTCCCCTACCTTCTCTCCAGGCATGATGAGAGAGCAATTTCTAAGGCATTTCGTCACTTCCTGTGTAAGGGAAAACGACCCCGCATTAGTCTGCTCAAACTGATGCAACCCAAGTCCAACGGAGGACTTAATTTTCCTGACCCCGGGAGATACGGTAGGGCTGCTGTACTGCGCTACCTGAAGGACTGGCTGCATGGCACCTCAATCTATGCTGACTTGGCGCTAGAGTGGGGTCTCCTGTCAAGGGGGAATCTCACTGCTTACCTGCATGCTGCAGATGACTCGCTCACACCGGCGCTGCGTTCCCATCCTCTCCTGGCTTCCCCGCGCAAGCTGTGCTACGCCTCCAACGAGACCTTTCTACTTCTTACTCATTACACCTGACGTTCCTTGATAACCCCGGTTCCAGTGCGGGGAGGCCACCCGCTCATTCCACAGATGGGCAGCCAGGGGCCTGGTGAGGGTCTCGCAATTTGTAACTGGGTTGAAGAAAAGAATGCTTCCCTACTGCTCCATGGTTGATTGCTTCCCATTCGTAGCTACTGATAAACTTGCTTATCTTCAGGCCTCACACTATAGCTCAAGCGTGGTTGCACATTTTGGCCCAGAAGATTGGAGCAACCCCTGGATACGCTCCTACTCTTGACCCCTGCGACTTCCAAAGCTATATATAACTATACATTTTTGCTGAAGCCCATGGACTTTTCCACTCACACCACGGGCCTCATGGCATGGTGCAACAACTTTCCGGATCTCACACACGAGTATCTCTTGAGAGCCCTAACGAAATCAGTGCAACTAATGCCGGCCAGCACTTTTGGGGAAATATTCTACAATCTGTTCCATCATACATACCTGACGCCATGCAAACGGTTCCACATGGGGTTCCTACCAACACCTAACTACCTTAGCTGCCAGGACCCGCAGGTGGACCTATATCATTGCCTCTGGGCCTGCCTGGTCCTCTGCCCTTTCTGGATGGCTGTGAGGAGGTTCGCGGAGACCTGTTTGGTGGCCCGTCTGCCCCTCACTCCTGGATAGGCTGTATTGGGTCTCTTGCCAGAATTGTACAGAGTCTCCCCTACTATGTGGTGCCTTCTGATGATGGTTAGTGCTGCTCCAAAAACTATTTTTCACAGATGGCTGGACAACTCTGCACCTCCGTTCTCTTTATTCCTGGAGAAATGTAACTTCTTGTTTCGTATGGCCTGGATGGAAACACTCCTTGATAAATGCAAGAAGGTGGAAAGATTCTTTTAACTCTGGGAGGAATTCATCAACATCCTTCCCTGTCGCATAAAACGCCAATTGCATGTTAGCTTTGGAGATACTGCTTGGTACATGGAGCGGGTGATGGAAGGTGACCCACCCATCTTATTGTCCTGAAGTCGCCATGCGGCATATCTAACATCACATCCTTGGGAAATTCTGAGAGTCGGGACCGGACAGTCTCTGCATATTCCTTAAGTTCTGAGCTACCTCTGAGACAGGGACGCACCTTTATTGTACTCCTATTGTATTACTTTGGCATTGTATTTTGTTTGATGTGTAACAGTGTGACATTTGGTTTAAAATAAAAGTTGAAAAAAAAAATGCTGCTTATGCATTGTGTTGGGGAAGCCAATCCTCACACTCTCAGCGCCTTCCGAGAGATAACCCCTGTAATGTAAAATTATCATATCCCTCTCCTTGTTGACATGTCAAGATCTTAAAAATTAAAATGTGTACTGATTTTTCAACAAACAGACTTTTCCCAATGCCAGTGAGAATCCAGTCCTTACTTCTCTTGTAATGTGTTTAACATTACTGCTCACTGATGCCTACTAACCAACTAGTGCTGTTACAGTCACATGAACTTACTCAGCATTTTTCTTTCAGCTCCAGTAGAGTGAATGCCAGTAAAATACTCCTGGTAACTATTGCTGTGGCATATAATCACGGCATATTGTTTCATCATACAGCTTTTATGAGTAATGCTAGTCATTAATCTTATTCTGTTATAGGCTAAAAGATTTTCCAGCAGTATAAATGTAGCTGGTTTTATGCATCAGTAGCTCTCTCCTGGATTCCTTTGCTGGATTATTAACTGATGCCCCTCTCTTAAACAAAGTAGGGACCTTATTAATGATTTACTATTTCCAACTTGTAGTACATTTTACTGTGAATGATTACACTATTAGATTCTGTTTATATACAAATCTTAGAAATGTTTTAAAGTCCAAATAATAGAAGAAATATCACACAATACATACTCTACAAATAGTGCTGGTACTGTGTAAAATTTTGCCTAATACAGTTGTCAACTGTGACTAGACCCTATTTAGTGCTATTTAACATTAAGAGAACTTCATCATAACTATTTTTAAAAAATACATTTAACTAAACGTAACAATCAGCAATGAATGCAGATAGACATCTTTGCATAATATAATGTGAGGTATCCGAGAACACTGGGTGGCTAGGTGGGAAACTGCTACCTAATGGTGAGAAGCCTGGGCGTGGAGTCTCCTGCCTGGGCTTCACCAGAGCCTCTGATGGTGAGGTTGGGCCAGAAGCGGTGAGGCAGGAGCAGGTCGCGGCCCCAGGCTAATTCACCCCCTAATGAACTAATGCCCAGATAAAAGACAGGGGGCACAAGACTAACCAGACAGACTACACGGAACAGATAGGCCCGAACGAGGAACAGAGGGCACAAGACTAACCAGACAGACTACACGGAACAGAGGGCACAAGACTAACCAGACAGACTACACTGAACAGATAAGCAGGAAGCAGGAAGTAAAAGAGAGAGCGAGAGTAGAGAAGGAGAACAGAGAGTGGAGACCAGAGGAGGAAGCTAGAGGGAGAGCAAAAGAGAGAATGAATGGAGAAAAAGGAGAACAGAGAGTGGAGACCAGAGGAGGAAGCTAGAGGGAGAGCAAAAGAGAGAATGAAT
>JABWIB010000277.1:62534-86565 GCA_016617825.1 Platyplectrum ornatum
TACACTCTGGAGAATGTGAACTCAAATCTGATTGGTTGCCATGGGCATCTTCCCCAAATTCGAATTTCACTGCAATCTCCCTGCTTAGTAAATATACCCCATAGTGTCTGATATCTAATGTCATGAGAGAGTTAATCAACCAAACCCATTCCTAGTAAAATATAATATCACAGTTTACTGATATTATCACTGTTCTATTTGTTTTAATTTTTAAAAAACTTTTGTTATTTTATTGATTAAAGTTTTTTGATTAAAGTATTGGTGTTAATGCTTTTAAGTGTTTTGTTTCTTGGAAGATTAATAAAGAAATTATTACCTTGATTTTATAATGCTATTTCAATGATTATGTCATAAGATCTGGTTATGCTCTGTGTATTATATATAGGTCATTGCTGTCCAAGCTACATTGGTTATAGGTTACTGGTGTTCTCTGTGTATTGTATATAGGTCATTGGTGTGCTCTCTTTAGTGTTTAGCAGTCACTGGTGTGCTCTTTGCAGTGCAGACCTCAACAATCTGTGTCTCCCTCTAAGTGTTCTAAAACATTACATTAAAAACAACCATTGTGACCACAACCATTTTAATGTAACAAAGCAATGAGAAAGGTAAGTCACCTAGAATACTGTGTTCAGTTCTGGAGGCCATATCATCAAGACATTAAAGAAAGTGCAAAGCATGGTATGACCAACAAAAATGGTACATGGTATGATCCACAAAAACTATATGGAAATCCCTTCATCTCCCCCTCCTCTCCCTTTCCCTCACCATTTTCCTTTCTATATTTCTTTTTTGTAGTGTAGTTGTGTCCTGTTCCCAGGTCTTTTCACATTTGCGTCCATTTGTGCTTATTTTCTGCACCATGTTTCAATGGTTGCTTTGTTTTGTTGTAAACTCTTAATAAAAAATGTATTGAAATAAAACTATACAGAAAAACTAGAGCAACTAAATATGTACAGCTTGGAGCAGAGAAGGGAGAGGGTTGATATGATAGCAGCTTTCATATATATCAAGGGATGTCACCAGGTGAAGCAGGGAACATTTTTCAGAAAGACTTGTAGTAGAACACAGGCATATAGGTATAAACTGGAGGGCGGTAGATTCAAAGGAAATGTGCAAAAGAATTACTTCACTGAAAGAGTAACTGAAATGTGGAATATTAGAAGTGGTGGAGAATAATACAACAGAACAGTGTAAGCATGCTTGGGGTAAATATAAGGGTAAGTCTCAAACAAAATAGAGAATATAGTTTTAAATACACAACTGGGCGGACTGGATGGGCCATGTGGTTTATATCTGCTGTCACTTTCTATGTTTCTATAGTAATTTTTGTTGGCCTTTCCACATACAGTTTAGTGGTCACATGTGGTGCATATCGGTCACTGGTGGGTTCTTGGTGTTCTTGCTACTTTGTATGGTAATGCAGTTATAATATGTTACTTGCCTTAAACACGGTTACCCATAACATATATCATATGGTGATAACGCTGGCAATCAGATCAGATCAATTTATCGTAAGGATTTATCTACCGTGTTGCACAGTTGAACACTGGACCATTTATTAGCCAGAATTTACAGTCTAAAAAACCATATGGCACTACTGAACAATAAAGATTTTAAGGATATTGAATTTTGAACTTACCTGCAACAATTGTACCCAAAATGCCTTTATATCTACTTGTTCTTGGAAGATTAAAGAGATGTAGAGAAGAGGATTTGTATAGAAAAACATTCATTCATTTATGCCATTATAATAATGGGGGAGTTTATTTTTATATTTGTCCTTGGCTCCATCAGCACTAGTTATGCTATTGATAAAACATAAAAAAAGAAAAGTCAATAAAACATGAGTTTATAATGAAATGTAGTAAAATCTGTTTTATCGATCTATTAGTAATCTTTATACCTTCTGTATGGAAATCCATTTCCTGTCTGTTTCTTTCACTTAGAGGAAACTCTTAATTTTTTCCTTTGCTCTCGATATTATCCTGTGTTTATGCTTGTATCTTTGTCATTTTTCCTTGTTCTTTCGTGCTTTCTTCCTCGGTTTACTTCTAGAGGAACATTAGTTATAAGCTTATTTTCAATGTCTGTTGCTTTTCTTTGGTGTATTTCCGTTTTCCTCTGGATTAACCTCTGCAGTATCTAATCCGACACTAGTAATGGGGGGCATGCTTGGCTTCCCCTTTATTCCTCTTTTCTCCAAGGTCTTGATTTACTAAACTACGGAAAAGAAACATTGGAGATGAACCACTCACTTTCTATTAGAGAATGTCAGCTACAATCTGATGCTATGGAAACTCCTCCGTTTTTCATTTTCCACAGTGTAGTAAATCTAGCCTCAAACTCCTTTGTGCCATTATTCACATGTATAAAGAAATGACTGCTCTATATACAAGAAATCTTCCATTTCTCCAGTCAAATACAACCCAAAGCTTAGGAGAGGGCACTATCCAAATAATGAAAAAGAACAAATATATTTTCTTTCATGAGTTTAAATGACGGCACACAGTGAGTGTTCTGAGCCTAAATAATATCATGGGCTATATCCATCTTTAGTAACACTACCCGTCTTCCATATGCATTCGTGCAGAAGCACGTGCAATGTTTAGTGGATCTGTCCACTGTGCCGGGCCTGCCACCCCTGCCCACCTAAATTAGGCTAGGTGGATGTGGGGTAAGTTTAATTATGGGATTGGGCTGGGTTTGATCCGCACAGGTGGCTCATAGCATTCAATATAGCTATATTAATAAACATATTCACATATTACATAAGGTTACAAGTAGCCAGATGTGGCACCATAAGTTAGACAAGGAACACTAAAACACTTAATCAGACACTTAGGGGTACATTTACTAAGCTGCAAGTTTGCAGTGAGATTGAAACGTGAGATCAGAATCGAGTTCACATTCTCCAGTGTGTAAAATGAAACTGAGAGCTTGAATCTGATTGGTTGCTATGGGCAACATCCCCACTTTCCAATCTCAATGCAGTCTCGCCGCTTAGTAAATATACCTCTTATTTTTTGAAAATATATATATATATATATATATATATATATATATATATATATATATTCATTCACACAGACATTGTATTATATTCTACCCTTTAAACCTTAACTGTAAAGGTTCTTGCTACAGATCTTTGTTAATCAAATTACTGAATCTTAGTATTTTTTAAAAGTAAAAAAAAATAATAGCATATATCTGTTTCTTTTCTGTGCTGCTATTAGCTGTCATGGTTACTGGAGTTTCACAAAAGGATGGAGGCAAAAACACGCATGTAGATGACATCTCATTAGAAAGGCAGATTTTGATAACAAGATGTAGGTTTAAATAATGCAGCACGAACACCAGATCATGATTTACTGATAACTATATAATATAATACCGACATTTCAGTAAGTTCATAAAAATATAATTCCCATAGCTTGTGACTTGATATGTCCATTTATCCTGTCCTTTGGTTAAAATTTTATGTAATGAAAGATTAGATGAAAATTATTATTTATAAGAAAAATAGCTGTCAAAGACACTTACACAACCAACATGACCACATAAATCCTGGCATAAATTGTATTTACTAGTCACTTCATAAATGCTAATATTTACAATGAATAATGAAATGAGTGTAAACAGGCGCTATTTGTGCCGTATTATATATGTACAGTATATAGACCCATGCACACATGTTAGCACACTAATGGGTACATGAACAGATGGAGTTATAAAACAATAGGCAGAATGATGAAAGGATCTGGCAGCAGATATTATAACTGGCCCATTGATCTTGCTTGCCCAAGACAGCCTGATACAGGAAAGGGGAAGAGAAAGATGTCCAATTATACTCCAGACCTTCCTGGTATAGGGAGACTGGATCATACTCACAAACAATATATATATATATATATATATATATATATATATGTTTTAACTCATTTTTCTAAATGTTTCGCAACCATAGTTAGAGAAACATTATATTAGAATAAAAAAACGTGAACATCGGGTATATCCCCTCTTGCTAATAAATAGTATAATCAAGTAAATAAACCCAATTCAGCAGCAAAAACCTTGATACAGATCCTGCAACTCACAATAAAAGGTAAGAGTTTGCGCTATTTAGGGAAAATTAGTTGATCAATAACAGGTGAAAGAGGTATATATAAAAAATATATACGATTTATTACTCATATGATAAAATATAATTCAAGAGCAATTGATATACAGATATAAAATGATAAAAAATAATAGTGTTGTATTGTTCCACTCCACAACCCTGCTGATGAAACTGCGGGACACGCAGTGAAATGCGTCCAGGGCGAACGTTGGAAGTTGCCCCTACGAATATTAAAAGTTGAATTACACTGTCCCGGAGGAATACACGTAGCAGACGGAGGTAGTAGCTTGGGGAGTCGGCTGAGAACGACTACTGTTAAACATCACGATACTCACAGCTCCCTCCCTGACTGTGCACAATCAAAACTACTAACCCATCACTACACATCCTGACTAATGTAGAGTGGAAACTGCCTGGTAAACCAACGTGAATATTCTGCTAATCTATACTTACGAGTTTATCGATCAAACATCCAACCGTAAGTGACATATGAAACGTTGATATGGATAACTTTCCAATGTGGCAATTTACATCAGCAAACATAAAAGGATCCCTGAACACCTGCTTTCACTTTTTACTTACAAAACCTGGAATACTATTCCATATTGTTTTGAACAAATTCAAGTGTTAGCAGAGACTATCAAAATATCATCTGAACAAGGGACCTTATAATCATTGTCTTTATATCCATAACCGGCAGCCGAATATTCTATTTA
This sequence comes from Platyplectrum ornatum, assembly GCA_016617825.1. NCBI lineage: Eukaryota > Metazoa > Chordata > Amphibia > Anura > Limnodynastidae > Platyplectrum > Platyplectrum ornatum. Next base: position 67,368 of record JABWIB010000277.1, read on the forward strand.
ACCGGTGTACAGGGGCCCCAATACAACACTATTATTTTTTATCATTTTATATCTGTATATCACATACTATTGAATTATATTTTATCATATGAGTAATAAATCGTATATATTTTTTATATACCTCTTTCACCTGTTATTGATCAACTAATTTTCCCTAAATAGCGCAAACTCTTACCTTTTATTGAAACATTATATTACATTATATGAAAATGTAATATATTAATACAAAAAAAATAAACTGAATACAGATTTGGTATCCAGCTGCATATCTTGCCTTTTATGCGAGTAAATGAAGGTCACACCCCTTGTATGTACAGACTTATTATCAAAGGACCATACCTTAAACCTTCAAAGCCATCCGCAATTAAATTGGGTTACTGCTTTGAAGTCTGGATAGGGTGTAAGGACTTTAACACACCCTTATTCTCCGATTAGCTCCTCACACTAGTATACATGAGCACCACCCCTGCCCCTTATTGTATTTGCCGTAGTCCGCTCCATCGACCGTATAATATATTGCGCTTGAGATTGTCATCGGTATGGATAAAAGGGGCTTCTTCACAATATAAGAAAAGCAGTATGGAAGCATTTGTTTATTGTCATTCAAACTCTATTTTAAATCCACGTTATTTTGACATTTTAATGCTGGGTTTGAATCACATGTGCAAAACTACAAAAGCTTAAGGCTAATACATTGTGCGCTTACGATCAGACAGCTGTTTCATCCCTCACTCATAAACCATTATACTCTAACAGACAATATTGTAACCGTTTTATTTGTGCGTGTTCACATTCTGTTATGTCCTAATTCTACAGAGGAAGGGATACATAAGTGTGTTTGATTAAATGGGTATCTGTGTCTTTCATCCATCTTACTTTAAGACAGTAAATAGTAGTTGTGATTTTATTACAATATAAGTTAGTATTTTTGTATAGTATAAGTATATTTCATACTTCCAAGAAAGCAAATGCTACAGTATTTCTTCCAACTGTCGAGGCAATACAGTAACTCATTTCAGCCAAAAGTCCCTTTGTCTTTTCTTGGAGAAGATGGGTACAATATGTCACATTTTCCATCACCAATTCTAAAGGGATTATCAATGCTTCTGAAATTGTTTTCCATGTCTTCTATGTTTAATTGCTAACTAAAATGGTTTAGTTGCCAGCAAACAGTTCCCTTCATTCTTGTTTTGTGACTAATATCATCTAGGACAACATACAACAAAGAAATGACAATTACTTGCAGACAACTGTACCCTAGAGATGGTTGTCAAGGGATTCTTTAGCTGAAAAGAGTAACCCATTAAATGTTGACAGTAATGACCTTAAATATTGACAGCGGTAATTTTGTGTTTTATTCTACACCTGTGTTATGACACTACAGTTGTTATTTAGATACAATGGACCAGATCCAGACTTTATATACTATTGACTTGCTCACGAGTGGGTAAAACCATGTTGAATTGCAGGGAAGGTAAAATGAATGTTAGTGTTTGCATGCAGGGAGAATACTTTATTTTTGCATTTTGCACACAGATACTGACCAGTGTTACTGTTACACTGTTGGAGACTTGGAAACAATGCCTCTCAACTCTAATAATGTTTGCAACTAATGAAATTTACCACCCCTGCAATTCAACATGGTGAGTAAGTCTTGAGTAAGTCAACAGTACATAAAGTCTGCATCTAGTACAATGTGCATTAAAAGAGTTTAGAAAGTACTTTCCACCACCTTTCTGCACCATTCACTAGAATAATATTGTTCAGAGTACAGAAAAAAAAAAAAACATACTTACCTTTCCGCAGACATGGCTGGCTCTTGTCATTCATGTTGATTGATAGCTTTTCAAATTTGTGATGCAATACCTGTCTAGAAAATTCTACGGGTTCCCCAGTAGTTTACAAGCAAACCACGGAAATACTATAAAAACAGGCGAATTCTAAACAATATCACATTCATTGCTGGCACATAGGGTTGGTATATGGGGTAGCAGGAGGGGGGGCTGGAAGTGTTATAACCTGATCTTAGGCTTTACACAATACAGGGCCTTATCCAGAGTTTGAACAAATTCAGACCTTAAAATAGGAGAACGTCATCATGGTTTTACCCAGGTGTAAATTTCCTCTCTTTTTCAAGTTTGGATCTGGTTCTTTGATAGTAAATACCAATTAAAAGGTGAGGGGTGCAAAAGAAATAGTAGCATCCAATATAGAATAATGTATAGTCAAAAAAGTATGTTTGCAAAATCTCTTTAAACCAGGTTAGAAGCGTAAGCGTGCACCCTACCCAGCACAGCAATAATTGGCCTTTTATCACAAAAACACTTATTTAATTTGTGCAATTTCAGCATTTGTTCCAACAAAGCCATTTTTGATATAAGGACTGCAATATTGTTGTAAGCGTATAACTGATTATTGCAGATTTATTAAATAATGCTATGCCTGGCAAAATGTCCGGACTGCTGGTTGCGTCTGCTGAAAAATAGCTTCCCTTGTACTATACCATACATATTTCGTGCCTCTATTGTTGTAACAACAAAGAAGCTGTTTCAGCCGATTTTATCAGCCTTAAAATGATTACCAGTACTTGGGGCAACTGTAGCAGACACAATTCTTCTATTAGTTGTAAGCTATATTGGAATTATGTTTGGTTATTTTCACGTCTAGCACTGACATAGATAAACAACACTCTGGTGCATTAACATTACTTTTCTGAATAGTTTCCTTATATTCTATATATGAACACTTCTGCAATCAATCTTTAATTTAAGTTAGTTTCATTTTTATACTAAATAAACAGTACAGTGTGAGCATTTATTGCTTTATTTGAGGAATAATGTACTTTTGCCAATACTATATATTGGAAATTTTGATTGTTGCTGTGTATAATTAATAATTGTAATTTCATTGGTTGTTTATTATAACAAATAAAAAGAATTTTAAATGATCTGTTATGTATGAAACCACCTTTGATATTTATGTATCGTAAAAGTAGTAACCCTACATAGCTTGTTTGATAATTTTGCTATCCAGTCAATAGGGAGAACATTATGTATTATGTGTTTTCATGCTTGCATATCATGGCAGTTTTGCAAAGCGATAAGCATATTGGTATGTGGTCGATGTTGATGCCAGAGGAAAATAGGTAAATAAATATTTCTTCATAGTCACATATAGTTTCCGCAGTGCCGTACATAACAAATAGTACATACATAGCATGGGTTACGGAGTAGTGGTATACAATAACAAACATGCAATACATATATAGCGTGGGGGTACAATGCCATAGCATACAGTTACAAACACGGAATACCAACATAGCATGAAGGTACAAAGTAATCATGGGCAGGAAGTGTATAATATATTAACACGGGAGAAAGACCGGAGGCAGGAGATGGCGGCAGGTTCAGGTAGATAACAGGAGGGTGGGTGTCCCTGCTCGTGAGGGAGGGGTGCAATTTAGAAGTCAGGTGGTAACAAATCTTCACAATAGAGGCTGTAACATGCTCTAAAAATCTCCCTAATATCTATTTGCAATAGTTGGCAACCATGATTAATACACACACATAAATCACTTCAGATCTTTCTGCATCGCGTAGTCTTATATGATAATTAGATATGAAATAGAAATACATTTAATCTATATAATAAACAAATGCCTGCTGTCAGCAAAATAATACAATGTCATACATTTTAATTAAAAGAAACAAGCATTGGCATATATTAAACGTATATATGTAACCTATATCACACCTGTAAAATAAACATCAATTCTGTACAATCATCAAAGCCTTTTCATTGAATGAGCATCATATTTGTTTCATTCATGGAATTTAAAAAATGATTAGCCTTGTTATGGTTCAGTGAAACAAATATTCAGTCTTCAGCAAGAAAGGCAGATACAAAAAAAATCTTACTGTGATGTTTTTAACAAGACAGGTCTAGGGCAGTTACTAAACCGAAATACATCAATACGACTATGTATAGGTGACAGACATAAATACACTTGGAGTAAATTTGGATTATAATATTGTGAGAAACCGGACTTCTTGTTCAAGTACAACGAATGAGACAGCGGCAGTGAGGTCATAGGACATGTACAGTAGCTGCAGCAATTTCTGGGATCAAACCGTTCATTAAGGAGCCAATAGAAGAGAGTGCAGCTGGGACAGGTTCTTCTGAGCAGAGACACACACACTACCCCATAGCGTAATAAAGACTGTAAGAGGGAGTAATGAAAACTGCCAATATATTATGAATAGGTACCAGATTACTAGAGAAAGCTGGCAAACACATGGAAATGGACTTTTGGAGAAAATCGGTGAAAATTGCCATGCAACAGCATGGGTGTCCAACTCATACTAAAACTATATCTACATGTACTACTACTACTACTCATATTGGACTGGATTCAGACTTTTGCAAATTAGACACTGTGGGCCGGATCCAGACTATGGAAAATGCATTGTTTTTTGCAGTCTGGTTTCAGAAATGTGCCCACAAAATACGCACTCTATTCTGAGAGCACTGTGTAAGTTGTATATTGTATACAATTTACATAGCGGGGGAAGGGGGAGGTATATATAGTGTACAGTAAGGGCTTGACTAATCCCTTACGTACCTCAGCACAGCAAGCTTTTAAGCAAAAGTAAGTTAAGGCATTTGCTGAGTCCTCTCTGTTTGGGGAGGAGTGGTGTTCCCACATAGGGAGGGCAATCAGCCTCTAATTTCTTACCGGTATAAGCACATTCAGTTTGCAGGAGTTTGAGTCTTGTCCTGTGTGATCACTTGTGAGTAAAGGTGTTCACTTTTGTTCTGTTGCAGATGCATATGATGGGTGAGTTGTTCTAGATCCAGCCTGAAAAGGTGTTCTGACACTGGGAGGGCTTTAGTTTCATCACGTATAGGTAGGACAGGGATTTTTACTGTGAGATCCTCACTCCTGATCTGTTATAAATCTTCTATATAATTTCTTTCATCAGATTGGCAGCCCAACTTCACATGTAAAATTATGAGCAAGGTTACAAATCAGTATATGATGTTATGAACTGCCACTGGGTGGTAGTAGTGCCTTACTTCTATCTCCCTTGGGAAATACAAATGGTGAGGTAGAATGCAATATTATATTTTAGCCTCCTGGCTCATAATGGTGTGGAGTGAATATTGTAAGTATATAGACTTGGTGCAGACGTGGCCATATGTTATAGTGATATGTGGGAGTTAAAGACTTGGGCTAAGATTTTATTGTATGCCAGCAAATTGTTTCTGGCAGGGAGAAATGCCTGATCTGTGTGTCATGCACACAGATGTGTGTTCTGGGTTTATAGAGCAAATGTGGCACTATTCTAACATCTAATTCTGTTCATAATCATGGACCGGAGCCAGAAGGACGATTTTCAGGCAATTAGAAAGTTAAATGGCACCAAAGCTCTACTTAGGTAAAACAAAATCACTTAATTTCTCTCTCTGGACAATTATTTTAATTTAAACCAAAAATATTGCAGTATTAAATAAATAAATAAATAAATACCAGCAAACTTCAGAATAAACAAAAGCTAATCATCCCAAAGCCCCTGTGTACCTATTTTACCTTTGATTACTAATTGTGAAATGATTCTCTTACCTAATTAACTTAGGAAGATTTTGTAATTGGCACCGTAATATTTTACTTACCATGACAACGGTGCTGTGTTATTAACTTGAAGATAGTTATATTGTTCTTTGGGGCATGGTTTTTAAATAATAATAAAACAATTCTTAAGTAATTAGAAGTATTTCATCATTTTCTTTTGACACATAAAAGTCTTAAACCATTAGTTTAAAGCCTAATTACTTTACATTTAGTGCAGCCTATCCATAGTTTATCCATAGACACAATGGACCAGATCTAGAGTTTTAGGCGAACGCAGCAATAACCAGGCGAAAGTGGCCCTCGGATTCTAATTTCTAGAAAGAAATAGCACAAAATGTAATGTCATATGCACGTACCTTGACAGACTATGACAGCAGTTGCATGCACTTGTGGCCACTGGACTACATCAGCATTTGTCTCAATGACAAGCTCAGAAGAACTGGTTGCCTCTGTATCATGTTGCATTACAGATTGGATATTTACCATTTTGTTTTTATTCGCTTATTGTGCTTTGTGCTTGATATACCATAATAAGATAATAAGACACATAATAATAAGACAAATAATACTGACATTTTATATATTGTGACATTGTCATTGGATTTGTATTTGAAGGGAGGTATATATCTCCTAAGTTACTGGCCTATGTGTTGTAAGCCCCAGGGAAAAAACCTGGTAAGGGTCCCTGGGGTGGATGGTAGGAAGAGAGTCTTTTGGGCTGTCAGTGCTGGACAGGCAAGGTGCTTTATTTGCATTTTTGTTTTGCTCTACTGAAAAAAACTGTCTGAGGTCAGTTGCACCTTACTTCCTGGAGTTGGTATATATGCTATTTTTTATGCATATTTTACATTCATATAAATAGAGATTTGGGGGTATATTTACTAAGCCACGAGTTTGCAGTGAGATTGGTTGCCATGGGCAACATCTCCACTTTCCAGTCAGATTCGAGTTCACATTCTTAAGTGTGTAAAATAAATCTGAAAGCTTGAATTTGATTGGTTTCCAAAAAAAGACAAAAAAAGAGAATAGCTATAATCAGATAATCAGATTTTAGCACTGCAAGCAGGACATGTGACTGCTGCCACCTGTTATATTGGTGCTAACCCCAAGCTTATTCTGACAGCATAGCCAGATTCTCATATTAAATGTTGCTCCAACAACACATAACTGCATGGGGTAATTCTGCCTTTTTTCCACAATTACAAATCAGTAAAAATGCTGCGATTTTGCTGCAATTAAAATCAGCGATTTAGCATGTAGAATCGCAAGACGGCTAAATGGTACGTTATTGGTTTTTATTTTGTTTATTTAGGCTTTTTTAAATTACAGTTTAGTAGTATTAGGGTTTATTATTGTAAGGGGAAGGAGATGTAGGAGTGTAATGGAGAGGTTAGATTCAATGCCATGGCAAGACCATGCTGGCACCTGTGGATCTACAGGTGCTACCATTATCTAGAGCACACATGCACATGTTGCCATTTGTTGTTCAAGTGCCATGTTTAAAGAGAAGTGGTTGTATTTTTTTATTAAAAGGACCAAATTGCCACTCACACCCACCTCTATTGTAAATGGCGATTTCACAGTGAACTTCTAAATCGCGGGCTAGTAATTACTTATAGTATCAGCAAGGTACTAGAGTCTAATCCCGTGAGACAAGTTCAGAGCTCCTCAGAATTAACAACAGGGATGCCAGCTCTCCTTGAATTTCCCAGAGATTTTGATTTATAGGCAATTTTACCGGGACCTGGGTTGAGGCAGTGTGTTACATATAAACTGCCTCCAGTCACCATCATTATAAAGATTTACTATTAGGTGTGACTTTGGGTGTGATTTACATAAAACACAAACAAATCCCCACCCTCATACTGCCTGATTGAGCGGAAATGAGCAGCAAAGTCTTCTGATAAAAAGAGATGGGGACCTCATCCAGTCACTGGTAAGCTGAATGTCTTGAAAACAGAATACTTGGCATCTGGACTTGAACTCTATAACACTGGAAGACAGCCTGGAACGGTGGCCATGTGCTGCTACATATAAAACCAGGGGTTTGTGACTGGGTGCCATCTGGAGAAGAACTAGGACCTGGGAGTTGTCAGGAACAGGACCATGGAGTAACATAAAAACATAGAAAGTGACAGCAGATCACGTCTGCACCATTGTGTATTTAAAACTATACTGATATCATTTTATTCTTAATTTTGTCTGGGACTCCTTATATTTATCTTTTTGTCCCAAACATGCTTATACACTGACCTTTTATATAAGCCTTTACCAGTTGTGATGGGCACCCTACCATCCTCTAAAATAATTCCATTTTACTACATCTCTTTGTACCCTGCAACCAAGATCATACCTATTCAACTATATACGATTGCAATCCCAGATTTTCCAGTTTAACAGTCAGCAAATGAAGCCTTAATAAAATCTAGTAGTAGTAAACATAGTACAGGATGAAGCCTGGGTCATTGCTGCATAATTAATTGTTGTATCTTACGTACAGAAAATGGATCCATCTCTGGTTTTCATTCTCCATATATATATATATATATATATATATATATATATATATATATAGTTTCATACATATTCAATATGTGTTGTGTGTAAAGATTTATTTTACTTTCAGATAATAAATAACCCTTTACTGAATGTCAGGTAAGCTTTAATGCATGCCAGCATACCATATCCGATCATACATATCTTAGCCATACTATAATGTTTAAAAAGGTCAACAATGTAAAGATTAATGCTGTAGAAGAATAGATAATTGTTAAACGAAATAAACCCTTGTGCATATAAAACAAAATATGTAAATTAAATATTTAATTGCTAGAGTTGACATAAGCACTGTTACAATTTAAATCTTGTTGTGGTTTTTTCTGAATAAATAGTTTATTGTCAGTAACAATGTCTATAAATAAAAGAGAGTAAAGGTGTTTTGTCAGACTGCATAAGACAGTTGCCCATATGAATCATGTTGGGAAGCTCCATTTATCTTCTTGCTGCACGCCCCTGCTAAGGAACGCACTGAAAGGTAATAATTAGAAACAGCTGCCTATGTTTCTGATGAGCAGATGTTGCAAGTATTAAATAAGTAAGGATATCACTCAACATCATTAAGAATAGAAATGTATGTGTGCATTATCCTTAGCACAGAGACTGCCCATGATAATTGACTGCATGATCTCGTAGATAATTGACATTGTAAAAGCAGTGCTTAGTAAGAATAATGCATTTTTACATGATTGCTAGTCATTGGACTATGTACAATAAAAACATAGTCACACCTGCCAACCCCCTTATAGGTGAGTTAAGGATAATGAATAAATGAAAAAGATGTTGTCATTTAATAATTACATGCACGCATTTTAAAAATCTATTGAGGGTCATGTGTAATAGGGCTGAGTATGGCATAAAGGGGCCAATGCAATGCCGTGCGGAGACGGGAAAAAGCTGGTTGTGCGTTTTTTCACGTCTCTTCCGATTAGGAAACCTCATGTCTTTTTATACGCGGGATGCTGGTGCAAATGATCCGGCAGAATTTATGTGTATGTATTGTAATGTTCTATTCTGCACTAAGCTCGATTGTGGAAACACTACCTTTCTGTAAGTAGTTTACTCAAAATGCTTCTGGACAGAAGCCTCTACGAGTTAGGGGAGGCAGAGAGGAGTCATCTGACCTCTCTCATGCATATACAAAGACCCACGTATGAAGTGCGAATATAGCTTTTTAGTCTTGATCCAGTTCTATCTCCATTTTCCTTTTTTTTATCCTGGTGGGTTGACACTATGGGGTAGGTGGGTGATCGCTGCTTTAGTACATTTATCTTGATTTCACAACCATGTGACTAATTATCCTCATTAGCAGAATGATGGGCAGGGAAAATAAATTATGGGTGGGTAAAGACCTCCATGTGGATGTACTGGCAGTCATACAGATCTGTACCAAGACTTAAGGCAGGGCTATGTGTCATATTGTGCAATCTGAGCTGACTTCACTAACCAGCATAATGTGATATTATATGCCCTGTGGTCAGTCTAGTCCTGTCTTATTCTAGAAAAATGTGATTAATCATTATGTAATATATTCACACTAACAATAGTCTGCCCAGCTAATGCTTGAAGGAGGTTAATCAATTGTGGGTATGGGCCTAGAGATTGGAAATGGAAATGTATAAATTACATTTCTCAAATATTTTGCTAATTTAACAACTAATTTAATATTAATTCCTCATTCAACAAACGTGATCTAAGAGAACATATTATGATTCCAACAAAATTTAATATCAGTGAATAATAACCTACAGTAATTGCATAGTCTGTATGCCTGAAACGTAAATCTATGCATTATATTTTTTAATTATACCCCGTTAAGACTGCATGCAAAAAGCCGGGGTTTCATGAAAATGCTGGGCTTTCTGTATGGAAACATCATTTATCTGGGTCTAAGGGCCGGCTAGAGAGAGCCAGGGTTTCTGATCCGTGGACCTCTCAATGAACCTTTTCTTTATCCAAAATCCTCTGCACGATTTCCTGTAGTTCAGGCCAATTTCGTAACGGATTGCATTACCTCTAAATGTGCATTTAATGTGCATTTAAAGTGAACAAATATGAATAACACAAATGTGTTTAATTTTCCCATTACAGATGCAAGTAGTAAAAGCACCAAAATCTGAATTGTATAGAACAAAATGCAACTTGAAAGTAATAGAGCAATAGAGCAGTGGTTTTCAAATTCTCTCAGTTCGAGGCACCCTTAGGGTTTCCATATTTTTTCATAGCACTTCTAAGACAAATAATTACCAAGCAGTGTCATATTTTTTTTTTTTAGTCAAAATAGCATAATAAGGTCAGGGGTAGGCCATCTTAATCATTCAAAGAGCTATTTGGACCTCTTTTTACTAGAAAAGTATTTCTACAAAAGTGAGATTTAATATAACATTGTATGTACAATGGCCACCGTTTCCATTGCTGTTAGGCAATTTTTATTGTACATATATATTATATATATATTTATTTATCTATAAAAATTCTTCTCCTTACTTAGGCTGACATCAAACCCTGTGTAGCTCCTATACAAGAAATAAAATTGCGCTTCTAAGCAACACTAGCAACTTGCCAAAAAGTAATAGAATAAGTGAGTACAGGTCATGCCAGTTGCCGTCCTCCTTATTCCTTCTACAGGAAATGTAAGTGACCAGAAAGATTTATCAGTTATAACAATATCTGTATGGACCATTCCAGTCTCATACAGCTTTACACTGCCAGCAGCTTGATACTGAACATGCAAGATACAGGGAGGAGGAGCGCTTCTTATAATGGGAAACATTGTGTACAGAGGAAAGCTAGTGCTTCTTACTGGAAAATCGCCAAGTCCCATCTATGAAGAAATGAACAGGAATAATGGATAATCCATACCATATTAAATATTAATGCATCATTTTTGAAAATATGGTGCACTTAGAGTGCTGCTATGTTAAGTGCTTTTCTAATGTCAATGATCCATTTGTACTACTTGATAATTCTATAGTACTGACTGTAAAATCAATTTCTATTGTTCATTTTCATTGTCTTCTGAATTTTATATCTATCTGTACATGGAATTTTAATAGATCTACCCTGTTTCTAATTAGACCACACGAAGAACAATGATATTGAGGCAGTCACACACTTCATTCATTTTTGGGTGAATAAAAGTATTGACATTGATCCTTACCTTCCTCCCAGCAACTCCCTCACAACTACTAGAGGTTAGCAGCACATACAGTGAATGTACATAAAAGTAGATATAGAAAGACAGGGACTATTTTTTCACAGATGTTTATCAAGTTCTCCTGGTTTGAGTGGAGAAAGCTTCTTTGCTTTCATCTAAGCAGGTATATATACCGCCACTGTTGTCACAACAGCTACTAGTCATTTAAGCTAAATATTTCTGTTTCTAAGTATTTTTTCTTACTTACTTTTTTATTTTTTTGCAAAAAGGAACTGGATGCCCAGCGTCTGGCTTTCAGTTTTAGGATGCATGCCAGGTCAAGGCTGAAGAGGTCCAGTAATACAATAGGGCAGGTGTTCTCAACCATTGGTAACTTCTGTGACAGAGGGCATGTATTGTTTTTATATTTTATATTTTTCTATATTAAATCAATAATTCCTAAATTAATAATTCCTAAATCATACATGATGCCATTACACACCATCGTGCAGCATGTGATATCAATAGCTATGTATCCCCTTCCTATAACTTCCAATTATACATTTTGACTTTACAATGATTAAACCTTTATTCATAATGATTGTATAATACCATGATGGGATCTTGAAAGATCACATGATTACTGAAGTGCTCAGTGGATTTGACTACACACTCCAAATGAGCACAAGGTTTCTACTATGGACATTTTTCACATATCTTAAATAGGAGACTTTTCTGAACCCTTATCTCTGCTGGGCAGTTCTTGGGACTAACTCCTATATACTTTTGTCTGTTCCTGTCTCCGTTGGCAGATTATTGTGCCATTGCTAATAAACAAGCTCCTTAGATGTGGAATTCTTATACGTATACTTTGGACTCAATGGCCTAAATTTAGTGTTGAGATTGCAAAGTTTGAAAAGTGGGGATGTTGCCCATAGCAACCAATCAGATTCAAGCTCTCGTTCTCATTTTACACACTAGAGAAGTGTAGGAATTAATTTTATGGTTTCAGTTTTTCTTTTTTTTATTAAATTACCTTATTCTTTGGGTTTACAGTTACCAGCGTTTGATAACTAATATAATTTTCTATAATGAAGTACATTTATAATTATCTTTATTTAATTAAAGTAATTGTGTTGTATCATTAAAATATCAGCCAATACCACATGTAAAGAAAATTCTCTAATGATTGGAATTTATTGGATGTAAGTGCTATCCAAGTGCTTTTAAGTAATGTCTCTAGCTTGAGACATAGATGTCAAATACCTTTTTCCATCCAAGAAAGGGGAAACATTTATCATACAAGGAAAGAGACATTCATTTTCCCTTCTGCAGAAATTGTTCTCATTGCTGGGGCAGGAGAGACAGCAGAGATATAAAATTGGCCATCTGGGGTTTTCTCTTCCATCCTTTCTGGCGTGTCTTCCTTTCCACTTTCTAGCTTTGCCCAGAACATCCATTCAGAGCACTCCCTTCAGCTGTAACTGCTGAATGCTCATTTTGGGAATCCCAGCCTCCCAGCAGCTGAAGTCAGCATTCACATATTAACAGAACGTATACGTAAGGTTTCTTTAAAAGTGTCAGTTCAGCGAGGCACAAACACCCACGGTTTCCCTTTGGTTTTTTTTAAATGTTTGTTTATTTAACTATAAAACTGAAATGGCCAGAAAGCATATTTACCTGAGAACTGGCTGTGCTTGTAAAAGAGGTTTTACAGTCAAGTCATATATAAAAGCAGCTGACTGTAAACTTAAGCTTATACAAGAGTGGATATTTGAGTAATGTGTTTCTTAATATAAATACAATATAAAATATTTGCATTGCCTTCCTTTTACTTCGTTTTAGTTAATAGTTCTTTGTATACTGGTATCTGTTGCTTATAAACATAAAAATATATATTTGACTGTAGTATGTCATTTCTATAATATATATTCTCTATGAATATATACATTTTTGCAAGTATACTTTTTGTATCGTTTAAAAAAAACAAACAGTTTAGTGTATTGAACACGAATGAGGAGAACACAAGAGTTGTATCTCAGCAGCCAGGCTCATTAATTATTTGGATTTCATCTGTGATGGTTTAAGGGCCAGGGACCGGATTCAATGTTTTTGGCTGCCAGGACCGCAATATTCAGATCTGCGCAAAACCGCACCTCTGTATAGAGCGCAGGGAGAGGGGCATGCCGTATGCTCCGCATCCCTGCTCTCATGGAAAAACCGCAGAGGCTCTGGATGCTATATCCGGAACCTCTGCTAATGTGTGCTCACAGTGATCACTTGCAGGCTTTCGCAGATCGGCGAAACCTGGCTGGCGGAGACGCAGGGCTGAATCAGCCCCCAGGTGCACTAAACTGTGGAAAAGGAAAAGTGGAGATGATGGACCTGATTGCCGCCAGGTCCCTTTAATTCACAAAAGCGCAGCTCTGAATAGAGTGCAGGGAGAAGGGCAGGCCATATGCCCCTCANCCCTGCGCTAATCTAAAAAGCGCAGAGGTTCCGGATGCTGCTTCCTCTTTGGCTCTGCGCTACACCTGCGCCATGTCTGGAGATGGTGCAGGCTGCACCTCTAATTAGCAGGACTTAGCCCTGCTAAAATCACATATTTAAATGAGAAAAGAGGCTTGGAACACCCCCTTTCTCATTTCCATATGTTGGAGTAGCAAGACTTTGCGCCTGACTCCATGCTATTCATCACAAATCATCGCATTGCGTTGAGCCCCGTTGCTCTTAGCAATCAATAAGATCATAGCATTCACTTTCCTCGTACATAATAGAAAATGTAGCTAAAATATGATTGGTTGGTATGGGCAAAATCTAAATTTTTTCCAATTCTGCATATTAGTAAGTGTTACCATAAAAGATTCAACTAAGGTGCACTATATAAAATACATATTAATTATAAATATGTTGTAATATATGTGTGGTGTACTAATGGTGTGGAGATCACACTATAAAAAAAAACAGTATGACTACTATATACCCAAATATACAAGTGACACCTAATATACCCAATATATAATTTATATATCCTAATATATGTCCACAACACCGTACATGCTTTAGAAACCCCCCTGCGTTTGCCACTGACATGTGTACCTATATATGGATTTAATAGATGTAATAGAATCCTTATGTGATGGGCGTGATGACCCAACATGTGTACAGCATTTATGCATGGTTACTGTAAATACAGTAATTGCTTTGCTTAGCTCTTACCCATGAACCTCATTTCCACACCATACCTCCCAACTTACCTCCCTCATTTCCACACCAAACCTCCCAACTTACCTCCCTCTTTTCCACACCATACCTCCCAACTTACCTCCCTCATTTCCACACCATACCTCCCAACCTTATTGGGACAAACTGGGAGGTGGGACAGTCCCCCAAAAAGCAAGACAGTCCTGCCGAAAGCGGGACAGTTGGGAGCTATGCCAAATTTTTCCCATGGGATGAGCGTGTGATATTTGCTGGGTTCAGAAATGCCATGATTACACTACCATTGCATGTACAGAATTGCATCTCATATTTGCACTGTATCTCATCTTCTATGCACTGTCTATAAATCATCATTTTAATGCTTTTCATACCTCTGTTCTGGAAGAGGAGAATAGGAATTTGAGGTAACATCATTCCCAGATAGGCAATTAGGGACATAATTTCATTATCATTCTCTGCTTAGTGTCATAAATAGCAATTGTTATCATTTACTAAAATCAATTGACTAATGTAATTTGTTTCAAATGATACCATTATATGTGCTGCTATGCTGGCATTTATGGACAGACAAAAAAAAAGTCTCATGTGAAAGAAAAAGGAAAATACTTTTGTTCAGTTTTAATTTCAGGTTAGCTACACAATTAATGCACAGGGCATTGATTCTATACAATTGTGTAGAAACTCCACCAGATCATTTGATTCAATTATTTTCCTGATTAATAATGTCACAATGTCTACTAATATAATGAGTATGTAAACTGTCCTAACCAGGGCTGGATTAAGGGCAACTAACTTGTTGGGGCCCCTGCAATCATACGTATCTCTGCTAGTGAACTTAATCTCAATCTGATTCAAAAATGGGACCTGATTCAGGGTTTCTGATGTCCGCGGTGTGCGGCCGCCAGGTTCCCTTGATTCAGAGCTGTACAGAAACGGAGCTCCGAATCGAGCGCAGGGAGAGGGGCATGCCATATGTCTCTCGTCCCTTCGCTAAGCTTAAAAGCGCAGAGGCTCCGTATGCTGTAGCCAGAGCCTCAGCTAATGTATACATGCAGCACTCATAAAAGCTGTCAGTTATGAATGAATTATAGTAAAAAATAATAAAAATAAATCTTTTTTTAAAAACACATACACACTTATTTATTTTTAGTTTAAAATATTTTTCATATTTTTTTAATCATGCTTTTTTTTCAACCTTAATGAGGCAGGTAATTGTCCATAGGACATTACCTGCCTCTACACTGCTACGCACAGCTTACTCCATTTCTGGACATGGTGTCGACTGCGCTGTCATTTAAATGAGTCAAAAGGATGCAAAGACGGCCTTTGAGCATGCGCAGATCCGCGCGCTTTGAATCAGGTCCATAGTGTAAGTTACCAGGGCTACAAAAACCTTATATTTGAAAAACCTTATATTTAAATGAGAAAAGATGCGAGGAGCGCCCCTTTTCTCATTTAAATAATGCAGATGCTTTACTTTGCGTCCGCATTTGAGACAAGGTTTTCTGATCTGCACAGATATCTCCTTACACCTCCTCTTCAGCTCACTTTATTTCAATTTACTTTTTAGCTAACTTTCTTATTTTTCCTAACAGAATAACCAATATAATTCCTTCATTTCCAAGATTTTAGCACATTAACAGATTATATATCGGTGGCCTGCAAGTAATAGCTATACGAATATATTGTCCTCCACTAGCTATGTGGCACTAATAGGATTTTTTATTAGGTTGCTAAGTAAGACACACACTCTTAAATGAAACTCCAGAACTAAAAAGTATTATACAGTTAGGGCTATTTCTTGTAATGGATACATTTAATGGCAATATTACATTTTAATATTACTACATTTTAGGTCACATAAATGCACATGCATTTTAAGCATAGGTAAACCTTGGTATGTTCAGGCAGGACAGTGACCAATGTGACCTGCGGGAACAATTTACAGTGGGCCCATGTACAGGGAAGGCTTCTTTTTAAGAATACAATGAAGAAGGAGCATGTGATGTGATAGGAAAATAGGAGATAATATCATGGATATTGTGTAAATACATATGGCAATATTACCAGCTCCATCTAACATGTGCTGGTTGAACATGGCATTGTATTTATGGGCCGGATCCAGACTCAGCACTGAATTTGCATTGTTAAGTATTTGGAGGCCTATTCCCCTCCCTATAAGACCACTTCCGCAACTGAAACCCTACCGTAGCATGCTTCCTCCCACCCACCTCTTCTTCCTGGTATGTTAATTGCATAGGTTACATAATGTACATAACACTCTATGCTATCCTCTTTATTTTGCTGACAAACGTCTGAGCTATGTGTTTTCCTCTGAAACCAGCCCTAGGAGGCGTACTGGAAGTATGGACTGTGGGTACATCCCCTTTATCTAGTAACCTAGGTCATTTACACAGAGTGCGTTAAAGAGTCTTCCATAGTGACTTAAAGTTTCCATTTATTGATGCATGTGCACTCTATTTTGCAGAAAAATTATTCATTTTCCACAGTCTGTATCCGGACCCTATGTCTTCCTTCACTGATATAATAATTGTAAACTTGGTTTATGCTCACCACAATCGATCGGTCAGGTTGAACAGAGAAAGAGATGATGCTCTTGCTCCAGATGCAGTTTGCTCACAACAAATATGTCTCAAAATTTAAAATGTATCAAAAATCCAATGCCACAATTACAGAATTTGGTGTGATTGGTGATACTTTGATGAGACTATGAAGGCAAAAAGATGTTTTGTTGTTGGTACCATTAGACAAATCAGAAATCAAGATTCTGACACCAAGCTTGTCAGCTAAAACTAAAAGTCTTTATTCAACTTTTTAGGCTATACATCAAATTTTATTGAAATAATTTAAAGGGTAACTTTTTATATTTGCCTCCAATAAAGTTCAAAAGGGGTTTTTACTTTATATCACTGATCTAGACTTACAAACCTCATTTTATGTTCTCAGCAGTAAAAACTTAAGAATTAGTAGGGTATGACTACTAGGGAATATGGATATATATATATATATATATATATATATATATATAAGTGACTAGGTATGTTCACAATACTGGGATAGATTTCCTCTCCGCAAATTGGGTATTTGATTTTTTGGATTGGGAAGTAATCATTATAACCAGACCTACCGACCTTTATCTCTGTATGTGGGCTAAATTTTGCATAGCCCGAACACGGCTTGCTTCTACGGGGGAAATTCACTAAAGGTCGAGTTTGAATTTTCGCCAGAGTGTGGCTAGAAAATTCCCATGAGAGACAGGTATTCACTATTCGTGATTGTTTATCTAAATTTATACAGTATTTATGGCTAGTCAATTCCTGTCTGTCCCATGAGAGACAGGTATTCAGTATTTGTGCTTGTTTATCTAAATATATACAGTATTTGTGGACACTGTTTACTCTGATGGACTGGTCTAACCCATTATTATTACTCATATCTAATGATTGTTACAATCTGTCCTTTCACATCTATTTTATATTCAAATTGTTTTCAACATTTTATTTTCCAATTGTTGTTTTTTCTTTGTAACTAAATTGAAAAACTTTTAATAAAAATGATCTGAATTAAAAAATAGATGATTAGCTAGTATTAATATTACTTTAAATATACATTGTGTGTCAGGAGTAGAAAAATGTCAATTTTGACATACATAATTATGTGAACAATTTTGGAAATCGGAATTTGTCCTGCAGTCCTGGTATTGTCTAAATGAACCTGTCTGGATGTTAATGTATTTATTGTATTATATCTTTTCTTTGCAGGATTATACTTTGACAATGTATTTTCAGCAGTACTGGAGGGACAAGAGATTAGCTTACACTGGAATTCCTTTGAACCTTACTCTTGACAACAGAGTGGCAGATCAACTATGGGTTCCTGACACCTATTTTCTAAATGACAAAAAGTCTTTTGTACATGGTGTTACAGTAAAAAATCGTATGATTCGCCTTCATCCTGACGGGACCGTTTTATATGGCCTAAGGTAAGTGATAAAATATCTGTGTCATTGTCAATGTTAGGATAGTATATTGTAATATTGCTTATTCAAAAATAAAAAGCAGTTGGCAAAACAACTAGACATGATTGTGCATCTGGAAAGTACATAGAGCATTTATTTGGATTAAATATTTTTCCTTCCAGCTTTAAAGTTATTTAAATGTAACATTTTTTAGAAGCTAAAATGAAGTGTTTTCATGTATATGTTTTTGTATATGTTGACCACTATTTCTTTAAATGTCTAATCATTTTGTGAACACTGACTTAAGAGAAATGATCCAGACGTACATACTATTTAACTTACAAGTGTAAAGTTGTGAGTGGGCAAAACAATGTTGAATTGCAGGGGAGGTAAAATGATTGTTATTCTTTGCATACAGGGAGAATATTTTTGCAAGTCTGGATCTGGTCCAATGGCCGCATCCAGACCTAACTGTACAATTACCATACACATTCCCCTCCACAAAGTGAGAACTCTTCCATTTGGAATTGTGATGGGGACGTTAGAAGGTCAGTCATACAGAAGGGGGACTTGCGAGGAAAAAGATACTCCATTGTAATCAGAGAAGAAATATTGTTGTAAATAAGAAATGCTTTATATATATATATATATATATATATATATATATATATAT
>JABWIB010000277.1:86685-98207 GCA_016617825.1 Platyplectrum ornatum
TATATATATATATATATATATATATATATATATATATATTTATATTAGAGTTGTTACACTTGAAGTGGAATATATATACACTGTGTCACGATATGCCGAGTGCGTAATTCCATTATTTGCGTTACCTTTGTGCCTTCATGGGGCAATTTTATTAAGATAGAACAATATAGGGTTGTCTTAGCTCTGCATAAAAATAAAGGAAAGTCTCATTCTTCTCTATAGAGAGCAGTATAATATGTATTTTACATACATATTCATCCTGCTGGTAGAAATCTAATAGAACTTGATTCAGAAAATAATCAGTGTACTACAATTCACTTACTCATGTGATTTACAATAGCACAGGGATTCTGACGCTTTCACAAAACCTTTATACAAAAGGTTAAGATTGGTCTGCAGTTCATCACTTTTGACTTGCATTTTAATTGCTTTGGGTCTCCCTACTAGCTATTTTCAATATGCAGTGCGCTTTATCATGTCTCACTGTAATATAATTGTATGTCTTAAGGTGCAATGTGTCTTCTCACTTTCTTTCTTCTCTTTCTTTTAATTCCAATTGGAACACTTTTCTCTATGGTGCCTTAAACACTTGTCTTGAAGAGAGAAAGGACATGTTATACATGTTTTCTCTAAGTATTGTGAAAGTATTAAAAGATGTATTAAAATGCGTAAGGAATAGAGAATGTTATTATATGAAAGGTGCCTATAGGCTTAATACCTGCAGCCTCAAAGAAGCTGTTACTCAAAGCTGATTGAATTCCCTCTAAAATGCATTATGATACTGATAAGTCATCCTATGGCTATTGAAGTTAAGCAGACAATGGTCACGTGGTGCCATTAGTGCTTTGTTGACACATACTGTCTGTACTTAGAGATCTAAGTGCACCAACACCTAGGATCCAACACCGGATCATTGGTGGATCCATCTCACCATGTGAGTGCTTGGAAGGCCATTCTCCTTGGTCACACAGATGTTGGATCAAGATTGTGAAAATCAGATTGTTTTTCTCTGTCTGGGAGATTGGCCACAAAATGGAGTGTGCCATTTACGTAGTTTGTGCCAGGTAGTCACACCAGGTACACGCAGAGGGAGGGATTGTACAGTAAGGGCTGGCTTCAACCCTTGTATTTAAGCTGAAGCAGTTTTAATGTAAGGCCCTGGCTACGGATTTTCCACAGTATGGGGAGGACTGGTCTTCCCCCATAGGGAGAGGAATCAACTTAAGTACTATTACTTGATTCACCGAACGCTGATTTTGCTTACGTCTGGGTCCAGCCCAGAATTCCATCCCATGTACTGTTCTATAATATTTCCAATCTGTCCCCATTTATTAGCATCTCTCTTCCCTCTCATCTGGCACCACGGACACAAACACATCATAATTACTAAAGGCATGAGTGTTTAGATTTTGCAGATCCAGATTTGTATTGAAATTCCATTTAAATAAGCAAGCATTTAGCAATTAGAATTGTTTGCGATGGAAATCATTTATAAATCCTTGTCTAGATAATTTCTATAAATCATTATTATACTTTTTCATTTAGTGTTTGTTTTTTAGAATGTTTGAAATTCCTGTTGGTACTGCTTTCACATTACTTTCATTATCTGTGAATATAACGTGTAGTGGAGGTATAGCAGCAGTGTGAAATACCCTCAATCAACCAGGGTCTACCCATCATACTAAACAACATCAATCTTGATGACTCTGACTCCAACCAAAGAGGATTACATTATTACACAGTTTTTAGCATAGGGTTGGCCAACAGTTTTATCAGCTTCTCTGATTGGTGGATAGTTTTAGCTGGTTGCTGGCTGGTAGGCAGGAGAGAATGACTATCAGCAGTCTGATTGGCTTATACTGTACGGCCAGCGCACCCAAAAAATCTTCAGGGGCAGCCCTCCGGGGGCATATGTCCCCATGACCCCCAGCCTGGCACTGCTTAGAAGAGGTACTGAACATTCATCTTTGAGCTATCGGCCAGATTCTGATCTTTGGCCACTCTAGGATTTACTCAAGTATGAGCAAAACCATGTTGAATTGCAGGGGGGGTAAAATGAATGTTAGTGTTTGCATGTAGGGAGAATACTTTATTGTTGCATGTTGCACACAGATACTGACCAGTGTTACTGTTACACTGTTATTAGACTTGTGCTAGGAAACATCATCTCTCACCTGTAATACTGATTGCAAAAAATTCAATTTGCCTCCCCTGCAATTCAACATGGTTTTACCCACTCTTGACTTAATCATTGGGAGAGTTCAACTCCTGGTAGATTTGCTGACTGTCCCAGAATATTGGAAGAAATGTTACAAATTCTGGAGTCTACCGGGCATTCCGTCAACCCTGTGTTTAACACATAAATGTAGCACAGCATTCATATGGCCAGTCTCTAGTAAAGAATTAACTGTTTTCTTGTATATAAAGATCTTACTTGTTGGCAGAAGTGTAAACAATTACAGCGCTTTAATTCACTCTCTGGGTGAACCTTAATAGGCAATTACTGTGTTTATTACTCCTGGTTATGAACAAAGCCGTTCAGATAAATCTCAGAGTTGTCAAAGTCAATTCATGCTTTCATTGCTGTATCCATACAAACAGCGTGTACACACATATAAAGCACTTGGTCCACTTTAACAATGTTTGTTCGCTATAAAAAGATTCCAGTATCAAATCTCCCAGATCCCCCGCTGTGTATAACATTTGTGACATACCTTTCTTGATATTTCTTGATATTTTCCAAAATTGTAAAAAAAATGCCTTGTCATTGTCGAAACATTGTCATTTTTCAACAAGATGTAAAATTCAGAGCTCCAAAATAGAGAAACATCTTAAACACTTTCAATATCAACATCATCAACACATTAATATTTTATTCAGTTCCAAAAAGTGAACATAATAATCATACTAGTAAATCTACAAACAATAGATATAGGAGCCAATCCCATGCTGCGCATGCGCCTATTTTCCTGCGCTGGGAAAATGAAAACTTTGCAAGAAAGGCGGACACACTGCTGCCCATTCGTCTGCTGTGCATGTGCCTGCTCTGCGCTCTATTTAAATGAGAGAAGGGGCATTTTCTGTGTCCATGTGTTTATTCTTCTAAAGCATGCACCTCTGGATAGACCAATTCATGCTGGCACAAACTGCGTGTGCCAGAAACTCCGGTTATGGCTGCAAATACCTATCATTTTGTAGGCACAAATGATATAATAGTCTTTCATAATTGTTTTTACTCCAGTTATGCCAAAGCAAAAGTAGAATTGTTCATCCATGCAGCCATTTTACTGCGGCTCGTGCACTCATTGGTGTATACCCTACTGATTTTTGTTAATATATCATCTTGGACGAGGGCACATAATAGCATTAACCACAAATCTGTTGTCACATGTTTGCCTATGATGAATTTTGATGGATGATGAAATGTGTTACCCATCATAAGATGCTAACAACTGAGACATCTGCCACATTTGTACACCCCTTTATTAGATTCAGCGAAATATGTCTGTATTCCCCAAATAAATAAACATTATTAGCAGTAGTAGTAATAATAATGATAAAAAAATCATGATAAAAAGCATGTATGTGTGTAATATATATATATATAGTAATAAATATTTTTTTTATATCAAAAAGCTCATTTCCGTTTTTAATACAAACTATAATTTATGATAAAAATATATAATCATTGTAATTTATCTGCAAACTTTAAAATATGATCCTCCTAAAATAATATTTTAGATGGTATTTGCATATCACTTTTAAAATTTTAACCATATAATTTCATTTTAAATTACATGATAGAAGCTACAATACGTTATGTACATTTCTATCTATAAATTCTGAATATAGAAATAATTATCTTCTGTGGAAAGGTGTTAATGTGCTTTCAGTTTAGTAATGGAATCCATGACTCATAGCTATTTAGTTTATAATGTAATGTAAAACAAAAGGTTTATGAAGTAAGAAAAGAGCACAGTGTATCTGTGATATCTGTAAGTCTTTGCAATTGCAAATTATAGACACAATTTAGTAGGCACAATATAGTGTATGCCCAGCTTAACACTGGTCAGTATCTGTGTGAAAGTAAAAAAAAATGAGTATTCTCCCTGCATGCAAACACTAAAGCTGGCCATACACTATAAGATAAATCTTAAATCTGACGATTGGATGAAAAAAATGTTAATTTTAAGCCACTGTACAATAATTGTATGGAAAAAAAAATATGTAAATTAGTACTTTTAAATGATTTAAAAAAATCGTTTGGTTTATGCTTATGCCATGCAAGTGCCCATACACTGAACGATTTTTTACCTAAAAAACGGCCACTTTTGAACGATAACGGCCGATCTTTTGAAAAAATCATTCCCATACACTGAACGATTTTTGTAAAAAAAATTTTAATTGGACGATTTTTAAAAAAAATTGTAGTGTATGGCCAGCTTTTTCCAACCGATCGGCCGATATCGTTAAAAAGATTGTAGGCAAACGATTTTTGATCTTTTGGTCTGCAGAAACTTAAATAGTTTTTTAGGTAAAAAAGTGTTCCATGTGTATGCACTTGCAATAATTCTGCCATTAAGGACCACTTTAGAAGCATAAACCAAACATTTTTTTTTAATCGTTTGCAAGTCATAATTTGCATAATTGTTTTATTTTTCCATACAGTTATTGCACTGTGTATGTCTGCTTCCAATTCCCTTAAAAAAATAAAAATAAAATTGGTTCCTTTTCCATCCAATCTTCAGATTGGAAGATTTATCTTACCGTGTATTAAACCCAGACTATAAACTGTCTAAGTCCTACACATGGAGCAAGACAAGCATCACCTGATTTGATGATGTTGACACGAGTGTAAGAATGAGTAGAGAATTGAAACCTATGCTGCAGCAGCTTAGGCACTCATTTATACAGTACATGTTACAATAAGCAGCGCGTGCCGATGCTGCTGTATGAATGAGTATATTACAACATGTCGGCATATGCTGCAGTATTAATACTATACTATTCATACTGCAGCGTATGCAGACATGTTCCAATACTATACTCATTCATACATTAGCATCATCACTGGCCTGGTAAAAAACCTGCTTAAAACCCTGCATGGATACCAATTTCTACTGACAAAAAACCCGGGTCTTTGTGCGTGCAAAAACCCAGGTTTTTTTTATGTCGGTGGAAAAGTGACAATATGTCTGGCATGATACAATATCTTGGAATGAAAAATATTTCTGGTTATGTGACATGGAATCTCTGTACATGATTATCCCACATTATGTTATCACATGGTAGAAAAGGTTTTAGTTTGACAGCATTTTGTTTAATTTGAACACAAACTTCTTATTTTTATAGTGATCATAATTTGCAACATACATGAACTTCTATAGGGACTAGGTTCACCTCAACATGGGCCCACTTGAAGAAGATCTTATATAGAATGGCCCATTTGGGCAAGCCTAGTCTACTATGGGCTTTACAAAGATTTTTTATTTGGTATGGTGATTTTTCTTTACTACCAATAGTATGGTTTAAAACGTATATTTACATGATAACCAACTTATTCATTATTTAGATATTTTGATTTTGTTTGTCGATTGAGCGCTGCAAACCAAAAATTATGGGAATAGGGTTGATATAAAACATATTTATTACAGTAGATGAAAGAAGATTATACAGAGAGAACAGTTAAGAAATTGTTTGATGTACTATGACTCACAAAGTAAACTACTTAAGAAGTCTTTTCTAGCATAAGATTAATACACTTTAACAATAGGGGAAGAAGTCTATAATTATGTACAAAGGGTTCATAATTGTAAGTAAAGCTCTGGATGAATTTATGGAGAGCCAAATAACAAAAAAGATAGAATAATTGGGGGTCTTATTTTTATTATTCTATACAACTCTGCAATCAAATAAAAGAGATCATTCAGAAAAGTTATCCACTACTCACCTGTGATTTTATACTTATAAAAGATAAAAAATTGAGGAAAAACCTCAAATTGTTTTTAGAAGGGCAAATCAATTACAATATTTCGTTCACAGCCAGTGCTTTAAATGTGGTTATAAACATTGTATTATGTGCAACTTCATGGAAAAATTCCCCAATAAGGAAAACAGTATTATCAGTGGCAATTTACAGAGTTTTATGCCGAGAGCATAGGGTTAAGCAGGTTTGCAGGCATTGTAATTAAGCAGCCATTGCAAAGTCGACAGGTTATCCTAAATAGTCATCTCTGAGCAGCATTACATATGGGTGAATCTATTTATTCCAGAGAAACTAGGAGTGCAATAAGTTCTGTCATTTCCACAAGAATGTATCGCAGCTGTATAATAAGTGGTTTTTTTTTTGTTGTGTATTTTCTTTGCAGAATAACAACAACAGCTGCATGTATGATGGATTTACGAAGATACCCACTGGATGAACAAAACTGTACTCTTGAAATAGAAAGCTGTAAGTACTATGTGAATGTTTCAGTAATAATTGTGAAGAAATAAAATTGTAATGGAATACCATAATTCCATCTGGAGTTAAAAAAATAACTAAGGACCAGATCCAGACATGGGCAAGGGGAGCGCACTACTCTAGTTCACACATCCTTCCAAGACTTCATCCCTACATTGAGATTTACGAGATAAGGCCACTTTTAATGGGGACAGCTCAGAAGTCTGGATAAGGCAGTTTGTGTAAGACGCGCCTCTGAATAACTATTTAAATAACTGCCTCCTTCCCACTTTTTAAATACCTGCCTGGCCGCAGGATTTAGATTTGTCGGAAAATCGTGAAGCAAGGGCATACATAATAATCTTAAAACATCCTCCTCAGGATTTGGTCCCAAGACTACAGTATAGCTAGACACAATAATTGGCCCAATTACGCAATTATCATTGGATTGGGCTAAAAGTCATCCTAATAAATGGCTTCAATTATTTTGAAACGATAATACGCCAGGAAAATGCCAGGGCTTGCCCTAGCAGTAAACTTTTAATCAGTGTATTGTGTTTTACTGAGCCCAGCGCTACAGAACACAAGACATTGAAGAAAAAATAAAAATGTATATATACACTTACCCAGAGCCGCAGTGAAGGACAGCCAGCACCTGAATGCCTGGCATTCAGAAAAGAACTGCGTATGTACTGGGTATGTACCAGGCTCAGGTACAGGGTTCCGCTTTGCCCCGTTTAACGTCACCAATTACTAGAGCGATCAATGTTCTAGTGAGTGTCCAGCTTTAGCCTGTTATTTTATTCAGCAGGAAAATAAAAAGGTGTGCAGTTTTTGTCAGTCTGATTAGCCTTTGTCTGGTTACTTGTCGTCAACACAAAAGAACTAATGTGTATATTTTAATCAAATTCCAGTTGAATGGAGGAAACTGTAATATGCAATTTACTTTGAATGTGCTTTAATATGCATGAGTGGTCATTTAGTTATCTCCCTTAGGGACATTGGGAAACCCTATTATTAATGATTATGTGAATTTATCTTTAGATGAGCAAGTTATTTCTGTATTTAGCCTTTTTTCTGTATAAAACTGTACAGAACATATTTTCTCTGTACACTGGTGAATAAAAACCAGCAAAAGTATTTAATTACCATCTGGACATTTGCTTATTTGAAATCTACTGTATTTATGTTGCATTCAGGTTAAATAATAGTTCGACATACATTTTAAAAAGTTGCTTTTGTAATATATTATATATATATATATATATATATATATATATATATATATATATAACAATGCAACATATGGAATTAATATTGTCCATTCATCTATCTTTAACCAAAACTAATTTTAATGAATAGTGCAGCCATGCTTTTCTATAATATTAGTATTGCATTTTATTATAGATTAAACAAAGCTTTAAATTAAAGCTTAAGTTAAATTAAATTTGCAATTCCTAAGATCCTACTCATCTAATATTAGTAATTTTTAAATTTATTAAAACAGAATACCAACACTTTGCATTGTCCACAGATAATAAACCCATGTCTCCAGCTAGACCAGACCTCTGACGCCACTGGTCTATAGGGCTAGGTCTCTTATAGGTGTGGTTATGGTGTTCTAAGGAGAATATATTACAGCACAGCAGAGATAGCATGCATGCACTAAATGTTCACAGGATTTATTATTACATGACTCCTTTCAGTCTAATGCTGGCCATGCACATCTGCGATCATTGTGGACATACATTTGCATGGAGAAATCTCCTGTGAATAACCAGAATCTCGCCTGCAGCAGGGATACAATGTGCAACTGGCACATAGCACCCCTATCGCAAGTGTATGGCCAGCATAAGACAAATCGTGGAAATGTGTTAAATAAGGCAGTATAAAAAGTTAATTTGTAATTTTTTTGCAGATGGCTATACCACAGATGACATAGAATTTTATTGGAGAGGGGGAGATAAAGCTGTAACTGGTGTTGAGAGGATAGAGCTTCCTCAGTTTTCTATAATGGATCACAAGTTAGTGTCAAAGAATGTTGTTTTTGCTACAGGTAAGCTTTATATAGTTATTCATTATTCTTTCTTGTAAAATGTGTTACAAGAAAATCTTCTTGAAATGCTATCATCTTTTTTTTGTTGGTATTAACATGTAAAAAGCTCAGAATTAAAACAGATTTTCTCTCTAGTGACTCATTCCAACATAACTTCCTACACAACGCACATGTTACAATAGCCTGTAATCAGTTTTATTATTTTAAAGCTACATTTTACTTAATATTTATCATGTCAGAGTGAAATGGTTACAAATATGTAACTCTCCATAAACTAGTGCATGCTGAAGCTTAATAATGGTGTTCTCACATCTCTCATAAAGTTATGGCTATCAATATGAAATTATATATAGTATCCGTCCTCATTCCTATTCCATTATTTAATATTCCATTGGTCTTATTCTCCATAGAACAAAAGAGAATAAGAGAATCATGTCAGTGAGAATGATTAAGTAGTTACACAGACCGTCCAATGTGACCCATTCCACCAGGTACAAATACGCCTCTCCTGGTTTTAATGGACTAACTGATGTATGGTAATATTTTTTGTATTACACACAGGGGTTACCATAGTAGCTGATTGCTGGAATCCCCCGTACATAGTATTTTTTACCTTGTGGAATGGGTCATGTTGGAGGGTATGGTTACATACAGTATATATCCCAGGAGCTCTTACTTAATGTGCACACCATTCATATTTCCTTACAAACATATAAAAATCTGAATTTGCTAAAACGGATATTCGCTGTACAATTCTTGTATTCTTAGTTGAAATTATAAAAAGCTTATTTATTTCATAAAAATACATTTAGATGTTTAGAATACACATTTACTTTAAAAAAAAAAGACACAAATATAACTAGGAATGTAAAAAACATTGTCAAGACAGACAAAATGAAAACCGAAAAAGTTGTTTTTTTAAAAAATGGGTTCAATAAACACAAACAATAAGGCCATAGAGGGACAGAGCGTTAGCTGCGCATCTGTATATTGGATGCAAAATACGACTGCTGCGCTAGATTCAGAATTTGGCTTTTAGCGGAACACTGCTACTTTGAATTTCCCAGAATCATTTTCCTCAGTCAGATTCTGTCTTGCATGTGGTGAAACACTGAATCAGGTCTTCACTTATCAGCCGCCATGATACGCCGTTAATTGTTCAGGTTTCCAATGTCTCATTACTCTAGTGGATTAAAGTAGAAACTCTTACTGAAGTTTTTGTCATTTGTTCAACCTCCTCTACCATCTTCTGTGGCTAGCACATGACCAGGTATTATGAAATGCGTAATTGTTTTTAATTTACTGTAATTATAGGTATAAGCTGATAGTGTAATCAAATTGATGGTATTATATCAATAAATAAATGGTGAAGATTGACAAGCAAAAAGTCATTAAGCTCTAGCAAGCGTGTATTATGCATCACTCAATAGTTCCACCAGAGCCAACCATGTTTCTGATACCTTAATTTATCTCTAACTCTCATAACTCAGGGGCATCAGTATATTTCATTTGTCTTTGTTACTTATTACTGACCCCAATCTCATTGACAAGTTATTTAGATGACTTTGCCTCAGTAATTGTCCCTCAGAAGCTTAGTAAATGGGACATCAGGGGATATGTATCTATGTTAAGATGCAATGTCAGCATATATCTTGTAGAAAGAATTATACATTGGTGGGTTCCAATTAAAATCCAGGGTTGTTTGAAAACGCACTAGGTTCATAAGCTATTTTTGTAGCTCTGATAACAGAATATGATTTTAAAATACAGTATATTTAAAATAATACTGTACTATAGCATTTAAGTATGTAACGCATATACAGTAACACCGTCGTTGTTAAATAATAGTGAATATGCCTAGAACGAACATAATGGACCATATTCAATCGCAAATTAAAAATGCTAATTTTTACTACTATAGTAAACAGGAAAAAGCACACAACCAACTTGTTTTCCTACTTCGCACAGAATTGACTATACTATATGACTATATCCCTATGTCTATATATTTTTCCAATGTTACAAAAATGAGGGGTTTTTCTACTTAATTACCAAAAACAGAATAACTAGAGTAATATTTTTTTTTTAGAAAACAATAAAAGGGACAATGTGCTACCTCATAAAATACTATTTCTTTAATGGTTAAAATACAATTTTCTCATGTGAAATGCTTTCCAGACAGACTCTTTATTAATGCTCTTGAAAATGTTTCTATAGTTCATCTCCTTCCAAAGATAGCTCCACACATATCGAAAGGAAAAGCAATGAAGTAAACTGCAATGAAACACCCAGCGGGAAGAGAATCGGCACAATCAGCCACTTACTGTACAAGCATGTAGCTACTAGTGAATTACATTTCCAGCTGTACCCCAATAAGAGATATGCCCTGAATACGTACGTGTGCTTGTGGGCTGACGAAAGCTAGTAGTAGCATAGTCCTACTTTAAGTAGCTGTGTGAATTAACAGTCATACAAACTACTGATCCGCACAGAAGTCTTAATTAGGGTGTGGGCTTGATGACATCTGGCCATATATACCGTGTTTACCCAATAATAAGAGCTACCCCGAAAATAAGCCCTACCCTAATTTTTGTTAAACTGTCCAAAATAAGCCCTACCCTGAAAATAAACCCTGCCCCAAAAATAATCACGCCCTGTTGGCCACCAGGTTTTCCCTAGGAGGAGAAACCAAAATATAGGAACCCTGGTCTTAATCACCCTCCATACCACACCTGTACAGTAAACCTTAATTGTCCCCCACTCACCTTGCAGAGTTTAGGTGAGCAGAGGGGATGGCCGCCTTATTATACAGATTTCCTAGAAATTGGAGTTCTGTGTGCTAGGATATCCATAGTACAACATCTGGGGGGGAATTCACTAAATGACGAATTCTGCAGAGAATTCTTTTCGTCAGCGTTCGTCAGTGATATAAATTCGTCAATGACTGGTGATGTATAGTATTCAGTAAGTGACGAATTGTATTGACGATATGAATTCACTGACGAATGCTGACGAAATCCACTG
>JABWIB010000277.1:106386-121637 GCA_016617825.1 Platyplectrum ornatum
CCAGCTTTACAGAAGAAGTTACAGGTCTGTGAGAGCAAGAAATCTTGCTTGTTTGTTATTGACCAAATACTTATTTTCCACCATAATTTGCAAAAAATACTTTTTTGTCCCACTGTATATATATTTTCAACCATTTTGAGTCCATTAATTGGGATGAGGAGAGGGAAGATATTAAGATAACACAAAACATAAAGGGATTATATGGAATTCATTTCAAATGTCTATAATAGATTTAGAACTATCGCACAGAGGTCTGTGCCTACAAACGAGAAGGGCATATAAAATTAACATAACATCTGGGCCTAAATTCACTAAGCGGGGAATTTGCTGGGGAATTGAAAAGTGGGGATATTGCCCATAGCAACCAATCAGATTCGAGCGCACGTTCTCCAGTATGTAAAATGAAACTGAGAGCTCAAATCTGATTGGTTGCTATGGGCAACATCCCCACTTTTCAATTCCCCAGCAAAATACCGGCTTAGTGAATTTAAGTCCTGGCATATGCGTAGATCACCTAACCTAAGTCTGAATCCAGTCCACAGTGAGGAAATTACATTTACAATTTATGGTACTTTAATTTAAAATGTGCTTTTTACATAAAGACTTTTAATATTAATAATGCATACTTGCTCCTTTTTAGGAATAACTACTGTTCTGACTATGACCACTATCAACACACATCTACGAGAAACATTGCCCAAGATCCCTTATGTGAAAGCTATTGACATGTATTTGATGGGATGCTTTGTGTTTGTCTTTCTGGCTTTACTGGAGTATGCATTTGTCAACTACATTTTCTTTGGAAGAGGCCCACAGATGCAAAAGAAGCTTGCAGAGAAGACAGCCAAAGCAAACAACGATCGCTCAAAATTTGAAAGCAACCGGGTATTACAAGTTTGATATTTTCATTTGAATTGTCTGCTGAATTAAAACATCTGCTAATATATATATACACAGTAGAGTATATATATATATATATATATATATATATATATATATAATTATTTGTTGAGTTTTAAAACTTTCCATTTAGGCGGGATTATTGTGTTGTGTTGGGTAGGTTATATTATTATGGTGATCACTTCTCCAAAAACATACCATGTGGGATCAGGTTGTAATCTTCCACAACTCCAATGTGTTTACTTCATTTAGCAAATGTGCATCTTACTGCATGGCAACTATCAGCCTACTTGTTTTTGGGTTCCACTTGAACTGTTGTATTATTTGTGTGCACTACCCGTTAAAAGTCTTTATACATGGAACGCCAAACCGAGGATATGAATTTGGAAACTGGAAATTGGAAACTCTGGATTGAGTTCTATATGTTTAGTAAAGTTATTTTCTAAAAATATTTAAAATTATGGAAATTATGGGGTGTTTTGCATATCTAAATATACAGATAATGGACTAACTGTGGGATTGGAAAAGTGGAGACATTGCCCATAGCAACCAATCAGTTATTTTATGAGACAAGTAGAACTTCCTTTTAAGCATGCTAAAATAAATCATTAAAATGTCTTTTTGTGCAAAAACAGATAAAAAATAATTCTCGAAAATAATAACAAAGCTGTTTATCTATATTTTACTACGGTAGTGAAAAATCAATCTAACTACAGTCTAAAATTTTTAAATAGCATAGTAACAAAAATGATCTACAACCATCCTGAACCAATAGGCTTTAAAATAATCATGTTCCTTAATAAAGTCTAAACATGGATTTTGCAACCGTAAACAAAATAACCACTTCAGTGGAATTTCAATTTAGTGAATACAGGCAAAGCTTTCATGCAGCTTACCATTTCAGCTTGGTTCGATAATTTAATAATAATATTGTTGAACATTTATTTAATCAGTTCCGGTCTGATAAGGAGAAATAACATATACTTTACACCTGATGCATTCAGGTCTGTCCCTTTTGTCAGCATTGTAAACTCAGCAGATAAGCACAGGATCTGAAGAGAAGGCTCCAGTGAGCAGAAGTAAGCAGTGAATATTAATTATCCATGCCTGTATGATTGTCTATGCTTGCAACAATTACCTCAGACAATAGCAAAACAGGTAGGCTCCGTTTTGCGCAAGGAAATCATTTTCCCAATAAACAATCAAGTACTGCATTTAGAAAATTAGTCCCCCTATAAACATATTATAAATATTGTATAATCAGATTGGGTGCAATGGGAAAAATATGCTGTTGCCCGCAGCTAACAAACAGATCCCCACTGACATTTTTGCAGCATAATTTTATGAATTTGAAACAAACAACAAATTATTTACTATGATTGTTAGATTTACAGGCTGTATTTTTATTTACATATTTTGGGGGTTTTCTGCATAATCATGTTTCTGATTCTTATGTCGTTTAGGCATGTGTCTCCTGATATGACACCTTGTGACTCAAAGTGTCTGAGTGCAAGATCACGCCAACATACCTCCCAACTTTGGAGGTTCGGGCAGCGGGACAAATAAGCCCCGCCCCCGGACCCGGC
Organism: Platyplectrum ornatum; assembly: GCA_016617825.1. Taxonomy (NCBI): domain Eukaryota; kingdom Metazoa; phylum Chordata; class Amphibia; order Anura; family Limnodynastidae; genus Platyplectrum; species Platyplectrum ornatum. Next base: position 108,873 of record JABWIB010000277.1, read on the forward strand.
CGACTCCGCCCCCGGGCACGCCCGACTCCACCTCCGGGCACGCCGACTCCGCCCCCGGCACGCCCAGACTCCGCCCCCCCGTCCAAGCCCCGCCCCCTTTTGCTGCCGCTAGTCGCGGCATCCTATTAAAAAAAAAGTTTGTCCCCTTAGCGGGACAAACACCAAGTCGGGAGGGACAGCGGGACAGTCCCCCAAAAGTGGGACTGTCCCGCTGAAATCGGGACAGTTGGGAGGTATGCGCCAATTACAGTACTGGCGTTTATATCATAAGATCAGCTGAAAATAGGTTAAGTTGCTACTATCAAATTGCTGCTGTCAAATCCCTGATATAATAACCACATTAGTGGTGACAATTACACAGACTAAGGATCACACAACAGAAGATCAGCAGGCTTTTTTTACACAAGCATTTAAAGCTGGCCAGACACTACATCGATCATCAGGCCAATTATACAGATATCAGGTGACCTGGCCAATAATTGTTATTGGGGATTGTCTGGATATGATTTTCAAATGACCAATAATTATCACAGGAACGCTGAAATGGATGGTTAGCATAACGGTGTATATGGCTGCAGTTGTGAGTTTTTTATTTCAACTTTTATAATTCAGAACGTTGTTCCTTATACTGTGAAATCAGAGGTACATCTGACCACTGACTCCATATCTCCTACGTTTAAATTATATAGATAATTTTTCAGTGATGTAATTGTAGCTGATTTGAGATAATTCATTAGACTCTCCACTGACCAGGTGTCATGCAGGGTTTAGGCCAGGCCTGTCCAACCTGTGGTCCACTAAGTGTTGCAAAGCTACACATCCTAGCATGCTTTGTCAGGAATAAACTATGTCTATGGAGTTAAAGGAGCTGATCCTGAGTTGCGCATTGCGGCTGTGCGAATGTGGGTGCTGTGCGTGCCTTTTTTTGCGTTTTTTCGCACTGCACATGCGCGAAGAACTCTGAATCGCACGCTAATCAGCGCACATTAGCGTCTTCAGGGCTCTGCGCCTCAGATTTTGGAACTGCGATTTATGGGCGTGCCAGCATATTATAATGAGATTTCGGGGGCGTGCCTGTTGTTGCGTTTAGCGCTGCGCATTGCTATTTTTAGCCATCTGCGGCTTTTTGCTTTCGGCTGCCTGGGGATGGTTCAACTGGTCTAACTGGTCTATTTCCTATACTTTGCAAATCGTTTGCAATAGTTGTAGGAAGTGTTCCCTGGCCTGTAAACTTGTGTTTTGTGCAGTGCTTGCATCTTTGATGTGTCAACTCGTGTNATAATGCTAGGTAAATGACAACAGTCCAACACCATATTCATTTTATGGATTAAAGTTATGTATGGTATTGAAAAATAAATGAAGAATAAAAAGTATAAAATGTAATGTCAGTGATGTAAAGGAAACACTTAAACTCACTTTAACCAAACAGGTAATTTATTATATTTAGGTTGACCAAATAAGCAAATACATTACATTCATTTTACATTGTTCCCTCAGTTTTGCCACAAAGGATTAAAAAAAAAAAAGAATTCCATCAAGACGAAAGACGCTAAACTGCCCTGGCCGTGAATGCTTGCGCATTGCGCTTTTGGCCAAAAAACGCAGCTCAGGATTATACGCAATGTGGACGTGCTTAGGATCAGCTCCTAAGCATGCTGGAACTCATAGTTTTGCAACACCTGGTGGACAGGCCTTGTTTAGGCATATTAAAATGCAAACCTACCCTCCTGTATGGTTTTCAAATGAAAGGTACGTATGTTTGCAAATTTGTGCTTAACAGCTGCTAAGATTAAGTTACTTGTGAAGGTCACTTAAAGTACGTTATTCTGGAATAGTGCTTTGTCATATTTTCTGGCAGAACCATATTCACAATGAATGTTTGAGTCAGGAACAAGTGAGACTGTTTCATATAGCTCCATATAACTGACAAATAAATTGCCAACCTCACAACATGGGGCCGATTCAGTGCCACTTCACATGGTATTTTCTCCTTTACGCAAACGTTTAAAAAGATGCGTACTGTGCCATAATAGACTGGAAAAAGCGCACAACCAGCTTTTTACCTTCTTTGCGCGGCATTGAATCGGCCCCTTAGGTACCAGAGTCAGGCCAGGGAGGCATTACTGTACCATAAATTGTATAAAGATAAAAGGACCACCTCCTATGATGCGTCTTACCCTCTGACAGTCCCTTAACTCCCTTTGTTGCACTTTATCTTTTTCCAGTTGCTCACACTATATATCATGTTGCAGTTAGTGAACAAAGGCAGAATTAATTGTGTAGAGTTACAGCTGGCCAGGTACCCTGTCATATATCCCATTCAAATGATACACAGGTTCAATGGTTTTGAGGCAGTATTCCCAAGATGACCCATTGAGAGTTGTGAACATGGATAATGAGATTATCAACAGCCAACCAATAGACTAGTAACCAGAAATGTTGAATAACAATTGCTTCCACAAGCAATCATAGATTACATTGAATGCAACAGTGGGAGGGCAACATATATTTTAATGGCAGACAAATAACTATGGTGGAAAATGTTTAAAAAGTTCAACATAGGTGCTGGCAGGAAGCAGTGTGCAGGAAATAGTTAGTTCTTCTATTTAGTTTGTCTGTTGTGAGTAATGGAAAAATGATCTTTGATGAGCTAAGTTGAGTCATAATTTATTATACCTCTCAACAGGGTATAGTGGGTGGATAATGCACGTCTCTTTGGTGGTGGAAGAAAAATAGAGAAAAATATGTAATAGGTTATGCCCATAAGCTTCTCCATAATATGTAAACATTGGTTGAATGTATTGTATAGCTTGGAGGTAGGCAAAGGGGTATGGTTGAACCACCAGAAATTTTTCCATTGTTTTGGAGAGGGTGAGACTGTCTGTTTTCCATATAGAAGAAGGATGAGTTACCCTATCCCATTGAAAATTGGATTGTTTATAAAGGGAAGGTGGATGGAATTAGGGTTATATGGTCAATTTTTTGGGTGACCAAAGAAGAGGGTAATTTTTCAGGGTTGTCTCTTGAATGTGGATGTGGAGGATTGTTCTCCAGGTTAGGTCTGATAAAAAAAAACACTTTCTAATGTAAGTGACCTGTTCAAAACCCCAGTGTCTGATGTATCTTAAATAGGCAGCATGGATGTATGTTATAATATTTGAGTAATGAATGTGAGAATAAACAAACCTCCCAACCTCTGCCATATTCAGGAGAATGTGTCATAGCTCTTAAAAATTCTGAAGATTATGAAAATTATTAGGGAATATACTTTTCCACTTTCCTTTTTTTGGTTTGTTTTTGTTTTTTAATCTTAATTATTGTTAGATGCACACGTATTCTAAATGTCTACTACCTGTGCAAAACCTCATACACTACAGTGTTTATTTTAGATTTTTACACTTACTGAAATAAAAGTGTAATTTATACCACGTTCACATTGCCACAATAACCCAGTTTATTTGAAGCTGGGTTTTTGTCGGATCACTTACCCATCCAACATCTGATGACTGCGTTCACATTGCTCCTCAGACCCAAAACTTGCTTATATTTACCACTTTAATCCCCACAAAAAACCCAGTGTTGAACTCGGGAATAACCCCACAAAAATCACAGGTACAATTATCGGGTCTCTAGACACATGTATTTGCAGAGGCACATACTGGAGAATGTAAGCTTGAATCTGATTGGTTGCTATGGGCAACATTCCCTCTTTTCCAAATCTGTAGTTTGGTCATTTTCTGGCCGTGAAACCTGTCAGTGGCAGTCTTTTAATATACATATATACCAGTTATATAATATACACTCTGCCATATGACTATATTGTTGTTCATGCAGTATCATTGCACCATAATTTGTTCAGACTCTGGAAATATAGAACCGCTTCTATATGTATACCTAAGAGCTTTGGTGTATTTTTGCTGGTCAGTAAGAATTTAGATGTGTGGTAAGGTTTGTTTACAGTGTTATGGTCTGTGCCAGCAAAACACTCTTTGCCAAGGGAGGCAATCATTTCTCTGGAAGTGAGATTAATTAAATTGCAGTTCTGTATTAAATTACATCATTGGCAAAATCAAATTAAAAAAGCAGAAGAAAAACAGACTTCTGTTATTGGACAGCTCGCAGAATAGACTTTTTGAAGGCCTTTTTCCAAAGCCAAGGCATGAATAATTTTATAATTGTGTTTTGTTTGTATTCTTTTAAGGTGGACGCTCATGGAAATATACTGCTCACAACTCTTGAAATCCACAATGAAGTCACTGGCAACGAAATTACCACAAGTGTAACCGACGTTAGAAATTCCACAACATCGTTTGACAACTCAGGAATCCAGTACAGAAAACAAAGTGTAACTCGAGATGGATTTGGCCGTCGCGCCATGGACAGAACTGGTCCTCATGGCAAGAAAAACCACTTGAGGAGAAGATCCTCACAGTTAAAAATTAAAATCCCGGATCTAACAGATGTAAATGCCATAGACAGATGGTCAAGAATGATTTTTCCAATCACTTTTTCACTCTTCAACCTAATTTATTGGCTATACTATGTTAACTGACAAACTGTATGACTTAAAGTAATGAAGGAATATGTAGTCTGTTAACTGTATGCAATGAAAGAGGAAAGTGTTTGCATACACTATGCTGATATGAATGTATGTGGACGCAATTCTCACCGCTCACATATGTTTATATGAGTAAACATATTCTGCTACTATGGACAATTTTTCAAGAACAAAAGACACAAGGACAATTTTTAAGCTTTGGTCAATGCAGATCTTCCTTGAACGAAGGACATGCCTTTAGGACTTTAAAAGTACTGCTTAAGATACACATTTCAAATTTCTGATATTTCAACAACGGGATATTAACCATCATCTTTTCGGTTTTCTATTTACAAGTCAAATCTACCACCATGGTCATTAAGAAGCAGCAGTGTGTTTCATTTAACAATATGGCATATCATGAACGTTTTATGAGCACATTTTCTTTGAGGGTCGTCTTTCTCTTTCGTTTATGCTTACAGAAGCTTCGTGTTCATTTGTCATTGTCATTTGGAATTGGAAATCTTGTTGTAGTATTGTGTGAAAGCACAGAGGGGGCTTATTCAAAACTTAAGCATTGGTGGCAAAACAAGCGCAAATGTAGACCTGAGCAAAATCATGTTTAACACCGAATTAGAGTCTTGGAGAGTTGGTAGTTTCCTAGTTTAACTCTAATTTAAAGATTAAACTGTAAAGTCTGTATGTGGGTTCTATGTGTAAAAGCATGGTATTTTCCCTGCATTCAAAATAATTCCATTTATTTGCACCATGTTGAATCACACTGCAACATGGTTTTGTTCAGGCGTACGTATGCATGTGTTTTACATTTACTCTGAGCCCCAGAACCTGAAAAACTATATGCATTATCATTTGTATGTCTTTATATATATTTTTCTGAGCAGAATATTTTTCCACTTAGTGTAATGATCACTTGAAATATCATATCCCTTTTAGCCACAATTTATGGAGGTCAGTGGAGGTCATTTATGAAACCAAACACTATAGCTGTGAAAAACATTTTTGGTGCACTGCTATGCCTATTTTTGCCTATTTTGCCTATTTTTTATTTATTGGCCCACAACATGATCTTATTCAACAAGTTAAATGTTGCATATATATTACAGAACCTTAACGCAATTGCCCACATCAGAAGTATAATAGTAATAGAAATGTGCATTTTGTAAAACAATGTACAGAAATGTTTTCGTTTGACATAATCTAATCAATATTCTATCTCCCAGAAATGACATTTATTAACTTAGATAGCTTTGAAAGAAAAAGTTAACTTAATGCACTGTGTATATTTATATAAATAGCAATTAACTTCTATTTAGGGCATCAATACATTTTTCACCTTAATGTTGATGGTGTTTGTGCTAGAATGTAGAGTATGCAGTCTGTACAGATTAATTCATAACCATCTAGCTCTATCTATCTAGATTTTGTAAATTACGTATTTTGTATTATTTGTAATATATTTAGTAGCTATATCTTATAGCATACTGTTGAGTATTTCGCTTTATAAGCAGCCCTAGGTGTAAGCCATAGCTCAGGAGGGCCATTCTGCAGGGCACGTTGGAGAATGCCTAGGGTGCCTTAGCACAGCAGGTATCTTAAGGACATTATAGAAAACGTTTACAATTATGGCCTGAAAACAAAAAAAACATGCATGCGGCGAAAATAAAGATGTTTCAATGTGATAAACAGCTTTTGCAATACTGTAAACTGTTTTGTTGTTTCATAAATGACCCCACTGCAGCAGATAGCAGCCACTGTATTCAGTGTATTAATCTTACAAACAACTTAAATCAGAGTGCAATATATAGATTTATATCACAGCTATGTTGACATGAGCAGCTAAGTGCCAATATGGGCACAAACTGAATTCTGCCCAATGCAATGTGTTTTAGAACAGATTTTAGTTAGTTCAAATACTGGAAACAGAAGCATCTCAGGATATTTGCTATATGAGATCAACGTATTTTATTACAAAATACAGTCGCCTCTTCAAGCATTCTTATTATACTGCATGTAAAGTTAAGATATATTTACATAGAATGCACATATACATATAATTTATCTATGTATGTCTCTTTTAAGTTGTGCTTGCTATTGTGAAAGCATGCATTGTCAGATTTCCTTTAGATCGAAAAATGCTAGCACATTTAGTCACTTATATACCTTTTCTTTATACATTAGTATTGATGGAGCCCTCAACTATGTAGCATGGTGCAGTCACAAATGATACTTTAGAGCACAATATATCTACTTTTAGTATGACCAATTTGTTTAATATGCAAACATATCAAACTGGAAAAAAATTCTCATTAATTTAAAACATTTTCACATTTCCACCCAAAAAATTTTTAAAGGCTAGTGATTACGCTGCATCAATTTCTGAAATGTTAATATTATTTACTTTTTATCTAATCTTGCTATTTCTAAAAAGAAGATAATATATATTTTTTCTAAGCCACATTTATATCACTTACATCTAATGAAGTTAGTGTTCTCTGTTGTAAAAGTGAGAAGATGATTTACGTTTAATTATTTTAGGTTTGGTAATTATTTTTCATTAACTGTTTCTATTGTTCTTGTATTGAAAGGTGTGCTCCAATATGGCTGAGCTTACAATCAAACAAAATATATATACACATGTGTATAATTATACTACATAGAACTACATACTACATATGCAGTTCATACATTTTTGTACCAGTGTTGCATTTTGTTGCAAGACAAAAAAAACTATACATTTTTTTCCGTTTAGATCTTGGTTTTCATAGGTTTATAAGCATTTTAGTTTGCTTTCGTTTGTTTGGGCCAAATGACTATAACCGTTAAAAATACAATAAAAAACCCTTTTGTAGACACAAAGGGCTGGATCCAGACTTAAGCAAAATCAGCAATTCAGTGAACCAAACGCTGATTTTGTTTAGGTAATTAAGTTCTTAAGTGGTTTTCCCTCCCTATGGGGAAACCAGTAACCCCATATGGAGGGGAATCCACAGCCCGGACCCTACCTTAAATCTTCCGCACTGCTTTTGCTTAAATACAGGGCGATGCCAGGACTGGGTAGTACTGAAGCCAGGCCATTTACATCCCCCTGTGCATACCTCATGTATGCACCTGCCACCCAGCACCAACTACACAAATTGCATAAGATGCGCAATTTACATAGGACTCGCAAAATAGAGTGTGCATGCGGCCAATTTCCAAACCCAGACTGCGGAAAATGTCACGTCTGGACTCATCCCAAAGTTATCATAATCAACAGAAATGAGCACACTTTGCACTGATTTCTATATAAATTCTTAAGTTTATATTCCAGTAACATAAGTAACATAAATATTTTGAATATTCTATACACACATAAGTAAGAAAAGTGCATAAATGTACAATAAGTTTTCTAGTTTGTTTTTAAGTGTACAGAAGGCCTACCTTAACTTAACGTGCTGATCTGCTTTGTTTATGAATAATATATTGGCAAACAAACTATGCGGTATAATAGTTTGTTTCAAATTATCTATTTTTTAAGTACCATTTAAATTTGTACGTTTTTTTTATAAAATTTTACATTTATTTTAAATTAAAGTTTTAAGTGTATATATATATATATACATATATATAAAATCACTAAATAAATCTTTTAATCCCCCCAAAAAAGGTGTATTAAAAATAGGCCGCAATGTACTGCTATTAAACCATAAAAAATAATTTCATGATTGTTAGGCGCTTTTGTTAAATAAAAAAAAGAAAATCTCCATCAGCTAGTTACACCAGCTCTGAGCTTATGCAGGATGTCAGGAGGAGCACAGTAAATATGGCTTCTGCTGTGCTTACAGCTGTGCTGAAACTCCTGCTTTCACATTTTCCTATAGAAGATCATACAGAATCATATAGAAGCCCCTGTTTCTGCATACGCAGTTCTAAATAAAAAAAAGCGCTGCACTTAGATATAATAAAATGAAGGGGTTCAGAGACTTTTGCTTGCTTCGGCAGCATTAGCTAAGGAATGGCAGGTGCAACGTGTGGAAAGCTAGGGGTGATTAATAAGGAATTACACGCAAAGTATTCCAGACCTTCCATGCCTGTAAAACAAACCAAACTGATGGATCTCCATTACTATGGAAGCGATAACTGGCTAAAGTAGTATTTTTATTTGCTGAAGATTTCCTCTTGTATCTATTAATCAATGCTAGCTAACCAAAATAACCATACACATTTATTGAGGCTTTTTCTGGCATTGCCAAACCATTTTGGAGCACAGCTTTTATAAATATGTCGAGTTCTTTCTTCTTATTACTATGATAGATTTGAATAATATGTTTCAGGTTGTGCTGGAGACAGAGAAGATGTCAGTTACGGATGCAGAACTTTTCTTTTCTTTTTGCAGAATAACATTCTGTTTTCTTTAAACCATGAGGCTGTTTATTTCATTGTAATTGCATTATGAAATATCCATTTTAGCATATATATTTTCAGTATCTTTTGGCTTTTGGAAAGAAAATCTGATAAATATTAAACAGTTGAATGATTTCCTTTTTTAATTAAATGAAGTGTATATAAAAATGTCACTGGTGTCTCATATGTTTGTAACAAAACACATTACTTTCTGCAAGACAAAGCATGGTTGGCAAAGATTTTGTTTGCCTATATATTTTGCAATATCTTTGTATGTTGAATTCAGGTTATTTATGGTTATAGCGTGTACAGGATTGTATCCCTGTAAATGCTTTGTACAGTTGTACAGACAGCAGGACCGTACCTTAAAAGTTCTGATCCATTCACACTTTAAATGACAGCATATCAGAGGCCTGGATCAGATGGAAGTAATTAACCCTCCCACTTGTGAGCACAACCCAACACTTCCACCTGTGATCCGATCAGGATGCAAATCACAATCAATGTGGTTTTTCAGAAAGTTCGAAGTCTGGATTAGGTTCAATATTCTCTAATGAATAACTTGACTTTATACTGTACGCAGTGAGCATAAAATCCAGTGGCCCCAGTGTGTTGGGTTGATCAAGATCAGCAACTTATTACTTGAAAAAATCTGAGCTGTTCCTTGATCATATCAACCGGTCTCTTCTGTGCCAAACCCGAGTCCCAGTGCATGCGCAGTAAGGGACTCTTTCAAATAAGAGAGACTTCAGATCACGTCTTGGGATATCAGATGACAGGTAAGAATGATCATCTTCATCTAGAATCATCTTCACTTTTCTATTCCCACAGTAAATATAGCCCTTGGATGAGTATATTCAAATGTAGGTATTGTGCATTTTATTAACAACCAATGTTCAAAAATATAAATAATAAAAATACATATGCACACAACAACCAGTACCGGTTAAAGAAACATCAAAAATAATAAACAATATATTATTCACATATTCATTTCTTTTTTATTTATTTATTTATTAACAGATTTTTATATAGCGCCATCAGATTACGTAGTGCGTTACAATTTCAGCAATCATTAAGACATGACTAAGTAGTAATAAACAGAATGGGTGGGGAAGGGGGCCATGTGCGAGTGCTTCTATTCTATGGGAATTTAAATAGGGGCAAGAAACATATGAAAAATATCAGAACAGAAATCAGGCGTAGTTATGTACTTTCCATTTCCGAGCCTAATATCACTGAGATATATCACACCTGCTGGATCTGCTCCACTGTCTTCAGATAGTGCTATAATGACACTTGTCGCATGGTGAAAAATACAAAATAGACAATGATACAGGACATTATTTTCAATAAGGTTTTAAAGTAAAAAATATTATTGGTAAAAGGTGAAAGATTTATTCCATCTGAAGAGAAATTGGCAAGTTACATGTAACGCTGACATTTAAAACCATAAACATAAATAAATAAAATAATAAGGATTTCCTTACCTTGCCTCTGCCCATTTCTCTCCTCGCCACTTTCATCTTTCTGTCCTATTGAATTATCTTGTTCTTTCTCTCCCTCCTGTTATAAAGACTGCATAACTGGCTAAAATACGACCAGTAAAGAAAAGATTCCCAGTAGTGAGCAATAGTATAGTACTGTGCTGGACTCTGATGACTATTACCCCTTTTCCACTGACAAAAAAAACCCAAGTTTATTTACATAGACCCAGGTATTTTTTTGGTGGAAATGTGTCTCACGAAAATAAAACCCAGGTCAAGTGACCCAGGTTTTTTCCCGTGACCAATGCAGGGTTTTTACAGGGATGTTTCCCAGATCGATGTAGTGGAAAAGGGGCTTCCCTTTAAAACATAGTAGGTTACAATACTCTACTCCATTCAGTGGAAATGGTGTCAACCCTGGAAAAACCCAGGTTCACACTGCAGTGGAAAATGGGCCTTTTTGACCTGGGAAAAATGCCCAGGTCTGGGTTTTAGGTGGAAAAGGGGTATAAGAGAAATAATGTGTGCACCCCCTGGACCTGATTTTCTGGTGACAATGTTTGAAGTGTACAGTTCTGCATTCAGCTTTGGATCAAGTGGTCTCACATGGGCACACTGTTACTGTACATTGATTACATCACTATACCCATTCCCACCCAAACCCCATAGAATACAAGCCCAGAACTCTAGAGTTGCACTCAGATCTAAATATGCTCTTCAGTTCTGAGCATGCGCAATAAAAGATCAAGCAGAAAAATGTCAGATCAGGTGGCATGTGCTCACCTCTGGATTATTTACAAACTAAAATAACTCTATTTGACAGGTTTCAACTTAACAAACTTTCCAAATACAGGAAATAGAGTCAGTTAGTTATACCTGCTATGCATTTAATTCCAGCAGGTTAACTGTCAGTTATGGTATATTAAGCCATATGATAGTAAAACAAAACCCATCTTTACATCTCAGTTTTACAGGAATCTAGTTACTATCATTGGACATAATTAACTATTAACTAACTATTAACTTTGTTTTTTAACAGCTTAGTAAATGTCTAAAAGTAGCCTTCAGTCACCATTTATAGTGTGTGATATAAACTGGTTGGGTGGTACTGTATTACAGAAATGGCACAGAGTCACAGTCCTAATATTGGAATATGCCTGTTTTCTAAAGTCTGGATTCTGTTCCATGTCATCATTTACAAATTTGTGCTAGCATTATGTGTCGACATGAATCGCATTGATGATCTGATTTATTAAATTTTAATAAAACTTTTTGACAGTGAACGAGGTAAATCGCTGTAAAGACAACCTATTTCTGCCAACATATCAGAAAATCTGCTATGATATGTAAATGTGTTTACGTAAACAATTTCAGTTTAACATATTTATGTGAAAATGAGCCCTCTGATGCTATTTATATAGTGTTTGTATTTATATTGGATTACAGAACTTTATGTGCATGATTACACCATAGTGCACATCTTACATCAGCTTACATTCTGCCAGTTTGTGAACTGTATAAATACAGATTTTACCTGAGTGGCATTCTTAGTGGTATTAATGTGTTATAGCTGTGTACGGGGTCACAGGCTCAAATTCATTGTAAAGTTTTACTTCTACTTATCACTAATTTATGCAGCAAATATTTAGTGACAGGTACAAATACATGTACTTGCTAAGTAGCTCTATCACTTTGTATTCTAATATAATTAACATAATTTTAAGATGCCTAATTATTTATTATTTATTTTAAAATATACTAAAAACGAAATAAAAACAAAAAATGAATCAATACAATGAATCCTAAAAATTGTAAACTAAATAAATAACAAACAAAGAACAAAACCTGATATGATCATTAATGGGCAATGTATTGTATTTTGCTAATTTCATTAGCCATTATCTATCATATTGTTATTACTATTACTGTTTTACAGCTTTGTGATTGATTTATAAGCACTGTGTTTGAGGTGGAACATGAGTTGCTGTCAAAAAGCTGTGTCTTACCATCCTAGGAATATGTTATTTTCAATACATCTAGTTCTACATAATATTCATAGCACATATGTGTGAAAACACACACAAAATTGATCAAATCCAAAAGCAGTGGTGTAGCTACAGGGGTTGCAGTGGTCATACTTGCGACCAGGCCACTGACCAGTGGGGCCCACCAGAGGTCCCTCCCCACAACACATTAATAGTGCCATGCTGTCCAGCAAGCAGGGCAGGAGCTGGACTCCTGTGAGCTGTTGCCCCAATAAGGGGGCAGGGGGGTCAGTCAAACTGCAGAAGATGTATGGGGGGGCTGAGTGCCTGAGTGGGTGGGACACATAGGATT
>JABWIB010000277.1:121781-135252 GCA_016617825.1 Platyplectrum ornatum
ATATATATATATATATACAGTGGTCGAAGTGGAAATTTAGAAGGGACAGTATGAACATTTAGATGTTGGGGTATGAAACCCTGAATATAATAGAAGTCAATGGATATTTGTAGTTTTTCAATTACAACGTTGGGAGAAGTGCCGGTATGGCATACCCCCGTATACTCCCCCACTTCGAGCCCTATATATATATATATATATATATATATATATATATATATAAATATATATATATATATATATGTATATATAAAGATAGATAGATAGACACACACACACTGGTGTGGAAAAAAATATATTTATAATATCAAATGTAAATTATTATTTATTTCAATTATAATTATTTGATAATTTACAATATTAGGAACACAAAAGGTAAATGAAATAATGAGTTATTTTACCTTACATATTACATCGTTGCATAATACAAAAACTTTTTTTTAGAGAAAGCATAAAATGAAATTAGATAATGACAATCATATAGAAATCACATTATATTGCAGCATTAACACCAGCTAATGTATTACTTGGCAACAATATACAAGTGCTAATACCGGAAAGAAAAAATCTTTTCAGAGAAAGTAACTTTTTAAAGTTAATATATAAAATGTTCAGTGAAGAGTTTGTGCAGGGCTATAACTAGGGTGGTGCAAAGGTGCCACCACCAGGGCACAATGGGGGTGATGCTGAGCGGGTAGCTGAGCTTCATAGCTGCAGTCTGTGAGCTCTGGAGAGGGGATTCTGTACAACTTTTCCCCTGCTGTCTGATAATCAGCAAACCGGGGAGTAGCTATAATATAGCTTTTTTAGAAATACATTTTTTTTTCTTTTTCCAGCCTAGCCGGAATCAGGTCCTTAGTCAAGAGTGGGCAAAATCATGTTAAATTGCAGGGGAGGTAAAATGAATGTTAGTGTTTGCATGCAGGGAGAATACTGTGTGTAAGTGTGAGTAGGGGCAGAGTTGCCAACTTTTGGTTTCTCCCAGATGCATTGCAGTGTCAAAGTGCTGAATTTCTGCAAATCACGTCCAAAGTCTTTTCCCCTGAATGGTAAATCAGAAACGTCAGTCACATACATGTGGATATACATGTTTAGCCACCAACCACTTACAAGGCCTTTCTGCTTATGGTGGTCCTAACTCATGCACATACTGCACAAACATACTATGTTATACTGTTTTTCAGTTAAAGAGTGTAAAGAGGAAAATAGCTTAGCTTATTTTTCTTCATTATTTTAGTGGGCTTTTAATAGAAAGATGCCCTGATGCTTATAACTTCATTGCAATGAAGAATATTAATGGCCACACTGAGTCTCATATCAATAGTTTTCTGCTGAAGATGACTTTGCTTTGCTGAATACATCATTCATCATCATAGCCAGCATCTTTGAGAAAGAGTAGCTTCTTCAACTAGCTATATTGCTCCTATTCCATAGAGACTTAAAATTGATAAGCTCAACATTACATCCAGTGTTTTAATTACAAGTTAACTTTCAATGTGCATTATGTGATTATGTACAATAAATAATTTCAGTTCAGCCAAATGAATTTTGCACAGTCAGTTTTATAAGCCTTTGCTTATGGATTGACAGCAGGGTTCTGTTTCCTTAAGTTGCCATGGGCTATTTTGGATGATCTAACTTTAAAAGAATAACTCAACACCCTGCACAGTTTTTAGATTTACAGTCACTTTCATTGAATCAACAAGCAACTGGCACATAAAATAAAAAATAGAATACAAAATTCATATTTATTTTTTGTCATAACTACAGGGGTGAATTGAGTGTGGCAAGGCCCCAGGGCAGAGGTGGGGGGCATGTGGCAGCCGCTCCCTCTTCCATGTAAACTGTCAGAGGATGACAGCTTAAAACAGAGCTTGGCACTCCATGTAGGTGTGCTTAGCACTGTTTATCAGTACATTGCAAGCTCTTTGGCAACTTATTTTACTACCGCTAAATGACTACTATATTGCTTCTCCCTGCCCATCCAACTCAGGTCCTGCATCCTTACTACAGGGCCAAACCTGTCAAGCGTTGCCGACTCTCCCATGATCATAACACACCAAATGCAGTGACTGTAATATAAAGTCAAGTAGCAATGAAGAAACCTGGGGCAAGGCAATGCTGCTACTCCCCAGTAGCGTCTTATGCTGGCCATACACCTATTCAAGAGGGTTGAGATGCATTGCTCCCATACATGCGAAGTATAGATAATTGGCAGCAGTGGGAGCACGCATAACATCATCTCATACCTTCCGCATAGGTGTACGGCCAGCATTAGACAGAGCCATGCTAATGTCTGTAGCAAATATTTGGTTCTCATTATGCGAAGCTGCAGGGCTCCCCCAGAATCTGGGGCCCATGTTGGGACACACTGGGACTGGTACTGTTCTTGACTGAGAACATGGGCAGGTTGACAACACTCTTTTTTTCTTCTTATAAACTGTTTATACCAGTGGTTCCCAAACTTTCTCAGTCGAGGCACCCTTAGGGTCTCCATAATTTTTCAAGGCGCCCCTAAGACATAATAATTTCACATTTTTACATTTTTGAGTCAGAATAGTGTAATAACTATTTAAGTAAATACAGAAATACTTCAGGTTGATATTAAATCTTGTTTATCTCCTATACGAGATGTAAAATTGTGCTTCTAAGTAACACTATCAACATAGCACCACGTTGGAAACAACATTCCGCGGCACCCCAATGAGAGTGTCGCGGCACCCCAGGGAGCCACGGCACACAGTTTGGGAACCACTGGTTTATACAGAGTTTTATAGAGAAGATCATAATATTTCTACATTTTGTTTCTAACCATAAATAAACAATATATGTTAAACATTCAGTCTGTTAGTGCTGATGATCCCTGTAAGATTATAACAGAGGTGTATCTAGGGGGTCTAATGCTTCTGCTCTGCTGTCATATAGTGTGAAAGTTACTAGATAGATATTGCCTTGGATAATCTGGATCTGGTTGATACTGGTTCTATCTATGGCAGTATTTTCACTGTTAAACTTTCTTGTGTACTTGCCATATGTTTAGCGCCTCACTTTGTTTTAAAGCATTTTAGAAATAGGTATACACAAAATCCCCCGTCACTGTGATCTTTAATGAGCTACTTTTTGATGGTCTGTAAAAGGTCAATGAAGCAGCATTCCCTTTTTAATCATTGTCAGTGCAGTCATTTATCAACCTAAAACTAGTGACAGAAATGCTAAATGAATCTTATATTTGTAAAACTGTCAAACGTAGCAATCTAAGCACTTATAATGCATGCCATGAGGGGATTAACAGAGGGATGGATTCTTTGCACAGCAGATATTACAGGAATGCATAAACAAGCATGCCTAGTTTCTTGAAAAAGCCTGGCGTTTCTCCACATCAGTGTCATTCATTGGTACTGGCAGAGAAAACTGGCAATGTCTTTTCCTTAAAGACTCCATGGCACACGTCCACAAATGGTTTAACCTTTTGGTCTTCTCAACAGTGGCAGGAAAAAGAAAGGTCCACTATGAGCATAAACTTAATCACCTTCTCTCTACAGCGTCTATGAGTCTCCACACAAGCTGCATCTGGCAAACCAGATGTTGTGGCCTGATATATTTGGAATAAGAAAGAGACTTCAGACAAGTATTCTCAAACAAGATTTGCCAGTAACATCTTCAGACTCACATACCTTACCAGTATCAATAGTCAAGAATAAAGAAGGAATTGAAATTATGGCCCGGGTCTGTATGGACAGCGCGAGAGTTCAGGAGAGGGGAGTTAATGCCTGTGTCACTTGCGGAAGTGTGGGCCTGGACAAAAGTCTAGATCTGACCATATGTTTTATTTGCCCATTATACTAAATTACTTGTATTTTTACATGTGTTTTTGTGATTAAATTTTACATAAACTGGATCCTGTATTTTCATTCATGCTTTTTGGTTCCATATTATCTCATTTTTTTTAGTACATAGCAGTTAATTCATTGGTACATGTTTAATGCACATGTTCATGATATTTCTCTATATTTCTATAAAATCTCAGCTGCATACTTTGCAATTACCTATATCTTTATTGATACTGGAGATGTGCGCCTGGGATTTTTGGAGGTTTTGGTTTTGGATCTGGATTTATTTTGCCAAGACCGTCCTTATGGGTTTTTTGTTTTTGTGTTTATTTGTTCCTAAAACCTCAATAACATTAGTTTCTATTCAATTCTAGTAAATTATGATCACTTCAAAGCTCAAAAAAAGTTTTCACCTGATTTAAGCCAAAAGGAAACTATGGCAGAAATATTTTGTTATATAACAACATCACAATTACTTGTGTTCCCGTTATCTTATCATGGCTATAGTCATATTGTTGATTTTTCATAATATGTGGGTTCCTGCAATTTTGAGCTACTTTTACAATATTTTTTTTGTAATTTTTTCATAGGATATTTCTATGGTTCCCAACAAATATTGTTAACTCTGCAATTATAATATCTATTGAGATATATGGCTGTATCAAAATTATGTTATATTGATTGACTGCCGTTTGAATAATAAATAAGGTCAAAAAGGGCCGTCTCACTATTTAATTTTATTATCACTTTCTATATTATTACCCCCCCCCCCACTCTATAATAGATATATTTTTACGGGTATAAGTTTTTAGGAGTTATTGGAAGTTACATACTCAGTCAGTCAATTGTGCACTCCATAATCTACCTATTCTTTCATTATCTCTCATTTGTTTGGTGGAATGCTGATTATAAATGCAGGCTCTGATTAATGCATCAGTAAATGTTACTAAATAATAAAAATATAAAATATAAAAAACGTAAATGAATTAATATATGTGCACACCCTAATGCAACCTGTGTTAAAATTAAAAAAACTCACCTGTCAGCGCCGAGGTTTTGGCACTGTGGTAGTTGTCCAGGTCACTCTGTTGGGAATGCTACTTTTGGCGCTGGTGTGTTGTTGCAGTGATGTCTGCAAAAGCCCTGTCGGCAAAGAGATGTTGGCAGTGGTAAACCACATCTGTATTTTTATGCATTTGTTTTGAAAGAATATAAATATAGTTATATAGCTGCATGAAAAATAAAAATATACTGGTTTTAAAGCTTAGTACTTCTATACTCACTTTTATTATCCTTAGAAAAGGAAGTATATAATGCTTTTATTATCCTTTTGTTCATCATTATTGTTTATCATTACTTCAGTCCTGGTATAAGAGTCCACAAAGCTGTTATTCTTGTCAAAGATTTATTTTTCCTATCTAGGCGGAGTGTTTTTGAGGAACTAGTGAGGGTGTGTCTGTCCTCAAAGAAGTCTAGTATTGATATCAATGGCATCTATGTGCCTGTGGTGCTTAATCTGTTGTCATTAAGAAGTGGGCAGGAACTGCAAAGTCAGTAAATTGTCAAATGGCCGAGCACTAGTTGCACCTCCCGCCAAACTGACAGGTCAAACATCATTAACAGGTAAATAAAGACATGGAGTCCTTGCTGGGATCGAAAAATGGGGACACTGTTTATTGAGAATTGGATTGGTTATTATTGTAATTGAAGACTATAACATTTAGAAAGGTAGCCTCGGTAGTAACGAAGGGTCACAATTTTAAACTAAAACAGTTGACTGTAACTTTTCACAAGGGCAAACTAATGCAACGTAAGGAAACCTTGGCATCCTGTCACCCACAGGGTGTCAAAACACTGGGAGACTGTGATAAGATGTTGAAGATGTAGGATCTAGCTAATTTAAATCACTTATGTACTTAATTTTACCTACCTACCTATCTATTACCTATGTATCTATGTATCTATCTATCTATCTATCTATCTATCTATCTATCTATCTATCTATCTACCTATCTATCTATCTATCTATCTATCTATCTATCTATCTACTGTATCTACCTATCTATCTATCTATCTATATATCTATGGGGCCGATTCAACCTCGTGCGAAGCCAGGAAAAAATGTGTAGTGCGCTTTCCCCGTCTATTACGGGACTGAAAAAACGCAAGCGAAATTGAATCGCCCCTATCTATCTATCTAAAATATATATATTTTTTTTACAACAATTTGAGACATTCATATGTAACGTCTACCAAAACAGCTATGCAATATTTCACTCCCCGTTACATCACCAAATGTCAGTTAATTTAAAACATATTATGTTTTAGATGTTTATTATGGACATATTTGTTGGACTACAGTATTTCTCAAAATCCTAACTTGTAAAACGGATAAAGAACATGGTGTTGTACAATACAAGCTCTCTAGGTTTTTTTTTGACTCTTCACAAATACATTTGAAAAGTGGATTAGGAATAACATTGCGTTCTACTAAGTGGCCTTCTGGCTACAAAACTATTCAATGCAGTCCTATGAATTGCCTAACACATGGTTTAGAATATAATAAAAGACTGTGTTCCTTTTCTCTGCCAGAATCACTTGTTTATGCTCCAGTTCATGGGCTGATCAAGGCAGTTCTTTTATTATGATTCACATTTTAAGAGTTCTGTAATACAAATCCTCAAAGCTAACATGACTAGTGTCTCTGGAAATCATTACACATGCAAGCACACTAGTAAAGACTATAGGAAAGGGTGAAAGCAAGATTTCCTACACTTTACTCACATTACTGTGAATTTAATAGAATATACTTGTGTATAAAAATCTAAAAAATCTAAAAATTAATCTAAAAATATATAGGATGGACTTTGAATTGTAGCATAAAAATACCATAATCATTTTATACATTTTATATACATACTTATAGGTGACAAAGCAAGAGGAATGAAACAAATCTGTTAAAGGTGTTCGGGACAATTACAAAAATATCTTTATCTCTTATATCTATACCAGTGGTTGAAGTGGAAATTTTAGTAGTGGTGGTATGGACATTTTAAAGTGGTGGTATGAAACCATAAAAAAATGTCAGTGAGAGAAGTGATGGTATGGCATACTATACTATGATAAATACAGTAATTGACAACTGATGTCTGTATTCAGAAATCATTATCTAACATAGTGTTCTGAAAGCATTTAATATATCACAATGTTAAAGGCTAAGGACCAGGTGCAGCTCTCCTTGGGAACAGGAGAGCAGCCAGGGTGTGCATGAGAGGCAGTGAACTCCAATGTCCATGCGATTGCTGATTGTATGAGTATATCAAAACCCAGCCCCATTTGTTTTAGTTAAACATTCCCCGGACGCACTTAGCGTAATTTATATAAGGTACAGGTTCCTCCACTATGAATTCCGCCAGGCGACATCTGAGGCACGCATGCACGCTTTCAGTAAATTTTCTCTGACTTCAATGAGCCAGATTCAGATTTACACTCTTATGACGTACACTCTCATGGGCAAAACCATGTTGAATTGCAGGGGAGGTAAATTGAATTAATTGCAATCAGTATTATAGGTGAGAGATGATGTTTCCTAGCACAAGTCTAATAACAGTGTAACAGTATTCTCAATGCATGCAAACACTAACATTCATTTTATCCCCCCCCCCCCGCAATTCACCATGGTTTTGCCCATGAGAGTTTAAGTCATGAGAGTGTAAATCTGAATCTGTCCTTTTGTGAAAATGTTGGACTGCGGGTGGGATTCTGGATTCCGTCCTATATTGAAAATATTGTTTCTCTGTTACTGTCAGGTTTACTACCTTTATACTGTATATGAGAACTGATTTACAGATGGTATTATTTCTATGACAGCAGGGATTAAGGAAACTGTCTGCAAATATTTGAAAGCATAAATCACACAGGAGCAACTCTCCATTAATCAGTGTTAGCTGTTTACTATTACTTGCACGTTGTAATGTAATAGGCTCATTGTTATTAATCATGTATTTTATATTGCATATTATCAGATAGAATTGAACAAGTGCACATAGACACAGTAGATGTCCATTGCATTTATAATGGAGAAGCCCAGTATTATAGCTGGTCAGGCAACTGAGTGAATGTAGACTCTTTTGTTATATATAGTGTTATTGAGTCACTTTAGAATTAGGGGGCAGTATGAATCACAAGAGAGAGACATGAAATTGGTATTGATATTGGCAATTAATAAAAAACACATGTATTAAGTGTCATGGAATTCAAAGTTTTCGATGGAGTTTATCTGCAGACTTGAGAGTCTAAACTGTGGTAGAACTGGGCTGGAACTGCAACCCACACTCTGTGATCTGAGGCTTGAAAAAGTCATTTAGACGAAACGCGTCGCCTGTGCTGTTCCGGTGTATTTATGACGGAGTTTTTTTATCCATTTGAGACTGCATCTGTGACACTATTTGTCCTCCAGCTACCAAATAATACATTTTGCTATACAAAAGTCCATTAACCACAGGAGTGGATGCTCTGCTGAAGCCCGTTACTGCACGTGGCGGAACTTGGCAGCTGACTCCACAACGAGCGGGATCACCGAACCCTCCTCGGCTGTTTGATTGTTTGGACACTATAATAATTGTGAACCACCGTCATAGTAATGTGAGATCATCTACCACTCATTGAAAGCTGGTTCTGTTCGCATTAATGGTGACAGCCTAGATTACATCGGACGCTCACATTATATTTGCTCTGGTTCATTTGACCATCTGAACCTAACTGTGGGACACCGCTGTTCAGTGGAAAAGAGGTAGGCCCAGAGAAGTACCTCTGTATATCCCCCCCCCTCGGGTCATTTCATCACCCGACCACGACCACGAGCAGAGGAGCTATTTGGTTGCCGAGGAATATCACTTTCTGTACATCTTATTAATACCACCTCCTGGAAGCTGGACCTTCAAGGATTTGTTTAAAACCAAACAGGACTTCCTCATTCCACATTTGGCAACTGATTTTCATCATTAATTACAAGTATATAACTGCATATTACAGGGCAAAAAATAAAATGTCCAAAATGACCGACAGTGTCAAATCCATAGTTTTCAGCTTAGCAACTTCAGAACTAACACTAATGTTGGTCATTTTGGATTATTTTTACATGTCACCCACTTCTCAAACCACTGTATTATTTTCTGATTTTAAGTCTTATGTGTACCAAGTTTGGTATACATACATACATTCATAGACGGATGCGAAGGAAAAAACTGAAACTGCCTTGCGCTATATTTAAATGAAAAAAATAGATTTTCTCTCATTTAAATATGCGCTGTAGCAGGGGATGTGTCCTGTGGCTCTGTTGTACGATAGTCATAGGCGCGGGTCATTTTCCCATGGATTGTAAAAAAAAAAAATATTTTATTTTGAATAAGAGTATTGCGTTTAAAATGTGTGTTTTGTTGGTTTTCTTTATTCTTTTTACAATTTGTGACTACAATTTTAGAACACTCTGTGCCCTGGTTCCAACAGAAGTAGACAGCTGTGTTTTATAAGTAGTGGGTGGTAACACAATGGGGCACAGTACCTGCTGCCAGAACAGAATGAAGGGTGATGCAGCTTGTACTCTCACCCAGTGACATTAACCGCTCTAGTTACGCACCTAGCTATAATAGTAGTAATACACAGAAGAAATGACCAATATATGGTATGAAAACAATACAGCCATTTATCAACTTTAGTTATTTACTGCTGACCTTAATAGTCATTTAAACACAGTACTTATGCCATGAATTATTCAGTAAATTTCTTATTGCTTTATTTATAACAGCTCTTAACAATATAGCTTCTTGCCATGTAAATCTGCCATCATGAAAGAACTGTAGACCAATACCTGCTGGTCATATAATGTATGGTCTCATTGTCATAGTTTTCTTTTACTATTGTATTCTTATGTCATTATTTTATCAAGCAGAGTATTTAAAACAGAATACATTGAAACATACTGTATTACTGCCACCATAGAACCCTAAAGGTTAATATAGGCAGTATTTTGCATGATGTAACCAGATCCTCTGCTTAGCAACACAGTGGCCTTGGAAATATTTTATTAATTTTAACTATTAATAAATAATATCTTTTCAATTATTTATTAAAACCATTGCCAACTTTGTGTTCTGGGAAAATGTTCAACAAAGTAGACAGATTTTTATTTAGCAATATGTTGTGTACATTTGCATATAATCTTAACAATGGGTGGTCTTACTGTAATATAGAAAATAACAATATAGATGTATTTCCTTTTATATAAAATATAACTGTATAGCTTGTATATTATATAGAAAATGGTATTGAGTTTATATTAATGATTTACTACATTACCTGAGCACCATTGAAACAGCCTTTAATTAATATTGTGTTGTTTGATGGGGATGTATTACTTGGTCTGTGGGTTTATTATATTCTTTAGGTGGCCATCCATAAGAACGACATTGTTCTCATGGAATGTTGGAAAAATAACCCTGTCTTTGGGCCATTCACAAGAACGATGGTGGCCATAGAAAATCCCAAAAAACCTGTAAAAAAAATGGAAAAAAAAAAGGAAATAAAATATACTTACAAATGTCTTCGCTGGGCACTGCAGCAGTGCCCACCTCCTTCTTCTGATGTGCAGGTGTCTCTGTTTTCTACAGAGAGGACGATGTATATGCATGATGGTGTCACACACATACAGCGCCTTCTCCGGCTGCACTAGACGCAGCCAGAGTGGGCGCGAAGACACGAAGACACCTCGAATGTAAGTACATTTTTATTTCTATTTTTTCGATTTTTATACAGGTTTTTTTCTTATTTTTTTTTAGGTAAACAAACAAACATTGGTGATCATTAATAAACAACGGCTTTATTATGTTTTTTTATGTAGCCATTCACGGGCCGATTTTTCCCCAAAACACACAAATATCCCGGGTTTTGGGTAAAATCTGCCTATATGTGGCCACCCTATCTCAGTACAGATGGACTTTGGGCAGTACTAGATAAGAAAATGTTTTATTTTCAATTGTGTTTATTAGGCAGTGTGGAATTTATCTGGCCCTAAAGAGTAAGTTGTAGCGAGACAGTGACCGATCCAGCAGTAGAGGCATCACCTCTCAATAAGGATTGTATAACATATTATTATTTTTTTTTATCTTACACTTCTTCTCCTTGAAACATGCAGCTGAGGTATTTCAGTCAGGTGTTATTATGGGTGGCCTAGATATGCTGGGCATCAGCAAGCGCTGTCCAAGTATTTCGTTTTGTGGTCAAACACATGCTGAAACCAACATCTTATTACATAACCAGTGAACATCATATAACCTGGAAAATGTGGCTGTAAGGCATCAATTAATAAGATATATTCATACTGTAGAAAACAGAAAACACAGCCGTAAAGGAAATAAATTATAAATAATATCGATATAGTATGGAAGCACTTCATTAGTTGGTGAAATACCACAAAATACCACAGAACAGCTGAAAACCAAATATTATCCAATGAGATATAAAGATGTTAAAAAAAGAAATATGACATATTTTGTCACAGCATAGCAATCAGTTATCTCATGGCATATATAAAAAAGTGCAAAGTCCAGGAGCAAGACGATGATGCGTCAGGTTAATGGGAATGTAAAAATCCTATAAGACTAATAAATATAAATATATAAAATACAAAATGGTAGAATCAGAATAAGCAATCTTGTGTGATACTTGTAGTAAAATATATATTGTTATAGACGTGTATAAAATCAATCAAGCATCTTCTGACTCATTTCATCATGACATTTGTGTAACATCCATTTTTTACGTTTTGTATTATTGCTGGCACTCATCTTGCATAGTATTTGTCAGAAGGGATATTTCCCCATTTAAAGATAAACAAGAGACATTGATAAAAATTTTATTAAGTGTAAGTTAGGCAAAATAAAATTCTATTCAAGATAGGCCATTTTACTTACCGTATATTACTCATTATCTTAATATATACCCTAAACCCTAGAAATCAGCACTAAAAGTAACATAAGTGCAACAGTTTTGAGTATTTGCATATTAGCACATCATTCATTATGTATTACTATGTATACTATGGTGTATTTGGACTCTGTTTAACATCTGCAACTTGCAAGAGCAAAAGCATATGCAGAAACCATTCTTATGGAAGCAAAGGAAGCAGTTGGAAGTGTTTGCCAAGGAATGCGTTCCGGGGACTGCTAGTAGATGTGTATTCATGTGTTCACCAAAGTAGTTGGTAGAACTTAGCAGGTTATACCATGAGTACTGGACAACAAATATATGATATGCATGACCATAGTGAATATATGTTGTATACCCAAAGGGCCACATGAAACCTAAAACTGCCAAATAAAGCATTGACTGGGCAGTAAAATTAAATTAGCAGAGTTTAAAAAGCCGCATGATGTGTATTAGCAATGAGATGGTTCATCTTCTGTGGCTTAATTTTATCTTGCATAATTACTCATATGTATGCAAGGCATCCCTGGAGCAGTGAAGTAATGCAGTAATAATCAGCCCAGCAATAAGTAGAGAAGATGACAGAAGATCAAATAAGGTTAACAGATGACTCTGGGTCAGTAGGGACTACTAGTACGTTTTAATCTACCATCTGCAACTTGAAGTTTCTTTGAAATTAATAATAAAAATGAAAACTACATTCATTCTGCCTGGGCTGACATTTCACAGTGATATAAAGGAGTACTGACAGGTGCCAGTGTTGAAACATATAGAAAATCTATATAATAATCAATATTACATTAACTATCAATACCCAAGGAAGTTGTTCAAAATCAATAAAATATGCAATTTTTCATCTTTGTGGCTCAATTTTATTGCAGGAACTAATTCTCATACATACTACATCTATATGTAATACTGTTTTGTTTCACTATGTGGTTTTAATAATATTCTACATTATGATTTAGTTATGACTACCATTCAGGTTATTGTAGTCCTTTTTATAAGAACTTTATTTATGCTTTTCTATGACATAGTAACAATAATAATAATTGCCAATGTTTGAGGTAAGAACAGATGCACAAGTATGAATTTTTAACCTTGCTATTGGGATGTAATATGAGGAAACAGACATTGATTGATGATCACAGCATTACATTTGGGGAATCCAATTCAGTCTGGGCTACTGTGACTCCCCGCTAATTGGCCTCTTTCCTCTTTATTTCCTTCCATCAGTTTTCTAACCCATCATTACATTTTCTGATTGGATCATTTTAGCTGTTAATTACTTTTCTAGAATTATCCCAGCATGGCCGCCTACCTTACGTCTACAAAATCAGACATGGTCTGTTATCATAAATGTAACTATAATATGCACAGTGTGTCATAGCCAAGTAAAGGCCAAGGACTAATCTCACTCACCTTTAGTGACATGTAAACATCTGTACAATAGGTGGTTGCCAGTTGAGGATAATAGACCAGATTCAGACTTTACTTACTTATTAATTTACTCACAAGTCACTCAAGAGTGTGTAAAACCATGTTAAATTGCAGGGGAGGTAAAATGAATGTTAGTGTTTGCATGCAGGGAGAATACTTTACCAGGGGCTGGCTGGCAAATTTTGGCCCGGGTGGCAAATATATACATATATACATAT
>JABWIB010000278.1:3859-55418 GCA_016617825.1 Platyplectrum ornatum
ATGGTAACTACTAGTCTTGGTTACCTTCTGTGACTGGCAGTTATTGGCTGCCCTGGGGCATGCTGGGATCTGTATTAGATGAAGGAGGAGTGTCAGGAAGTGTAGCAGCCATGTTTCTGTAGCCTGCTTCTCAGTCATTCCTATGGAGGAGCCAGGAAGATGGCCGCCGCTGTGCAGTGAGGACATGGAGGTTACTCTGAGATTTCTGCAGCTGCCCACCTGTGCAAAGTTTTCTGCCCTAGATTTACCGGCAATTACTATTGCCGGTAAAACAAAGTACCGGCACCGGCCTCCTGTCGCAATTACCAGCCAGGCCGGTGGTTTACCGGCCAGGTGGCAACCCTAAATGTAACAGCCCCCTATGGATATATCTCTTTTTAGTAATCTACACTCTTATATTATTTCTGTGTTATGCGTTCAATGTGTTATATAGACCAAGGTTGCAGAAATTGGCCCATACTCTCGGATTTGTATAAAGTAGCAGCTCTTCAAGGGAAGCACAGCTAGTTTCCCCATAAATCACGCCCTCAGTCACACCCTCATACTGCTGAGTCTTGCAGAGGGAGAAACTAAAAGACGTCAACCCTGATTCCAAGAGAGCCAGCAAACCTCCCAAACCATGGCCCTGATCCGTACTCGGGGATATCTACCTTTTCTTCTTCTTTCTCTTCGGAGAAAGGAGGTGGGACCAGCTCCAAACGCCACTCCCTGATCAATAAACCGTTTCCATTGATGGTTTTAGGGTGAGTGGGATGCCATCGTCTTTAGTAATGATCCTCCTGGGTGTAAGGCAGTTGGCAAATCCATAATATTTAACGACAGCTTTTGAGTGTCTTTAGGGTGATTTTTGGGTGTCTTTAGTGTTTATGCTAGTAAAATAAGACCAAACAACTTGCAATTACCATTCAAACAATTTATTTTGCACTCGCAGTTACAAGTAAACTCAGAGACCTGATTTCATTTTAATGTTAAATCATTTGGATTTTGAAAAATATCAAAGTCACCTCTGCTGAAGTGACAGAGGACTGGTAAAATAGCCAGGTCACATTCTATGGAAACAGGTGATACATGCCATGGTAAATCAACTGATTAGTTCTAGTAAAAATGATAAATGAATTTACTGACTGTGCTCAGTGAATAGATGAACATTGATTCTTTTTGGTTAATGGAAATAATAATATAGTAAGAAGATAACAAGGTGACAAAATTGGTTTACCTAATTCCCTAAAACAACATTACAGATCATCAAGGCTTTGGTTAATCATGACGAAGCAACATTAGTCAGTAGCAAGTAGACAAAAGACAAAAATTTAAGAGACCTATTAGAAAAAATGTAGATGGGACTACGTTGCTCAAGGCTTCACGGCAACATCATAGTGCACCAGGTAACCATCGTTAAACATGTACAGCTTACGCTCATTGGCGTTATAGCTGAGACTTTGTACTTTCTCCGACATCTTTTCTATCATGAAACTCATGTGACCCTCCTTTCCTGTCTTGGTGTCGAACATGTAGAATACCTCTTCCATCTTCTGGTTTACGGAGCGCGTAGCATAAAGAACTCCACAGATCATGAATGCGTTGGTCAAATCAGTCTTTGAATGAGCAGTGGTCCAACTGTTCTCGACTGTCAAGGTGGCAACATTGACCTTACCGACCATTAGTTTTCCACCACCTTCTTCTGTGCTGTATAAAACCCACAGACCCTTCTCATCGGAAGCGAATTCGATGTCTTGATAGGCGGCGCCGGAGTAAGAATAACGATTGTTGAACACGGCATTGGGAAGAGCCTTTCTCTGGTAGATACCATTGCTCAGACTAACTCTGCACATATCACGGCTATTGTAGCAGTTGTAGTACAAATTGTTGTTGTGGACAACCATACCAGAACCTTGGCCAGCAAAAGTATGATTCCATTTGTTCTTGATGAGCACAGACAGGGGCAAGTCCATAGACGTCTTGTACAGTTGAAGGTCATAAAGGGTTGGGTAAACACGTATGGATTCTAGAATACGGCCATCGGTATTTAGAGGAGCCACCCAGTACAGTGACTTCTTAGTAGTGTTCCAGGCTGAATCCTTACCCCATGCTCCGTACTTATAGGCAACTCCCTTCCAGTTGAGTTGTAGAAGGTTGGGTTTGCTAATCTGAGCTAAGCCGCGATGCTGACAAGATCCTATAGGGACAACATAGAGTCATTATATGTATCAAGTCATTTACATTCCTTCATAATCCTATACACCAACTTACCATTTACTTTCTCTATATCACATAATCCATTATAAACACTGCATATAAGTCTTTAATACATTTACATAATTGCACTTCTTTCTATTGCCCACTTAAATGACTTATAACATCTCCTGGCTAGTAGGCTCCACATGAGCAGTATAAACCTAAAATAAATACTGTAAGGTTTATATTTACTAAACTGCGGAAATGGAAAAGTGGTGGTTGCCCATAGCAACCAATCGGATTGACATTCTCTGGTATGTAATAGGAAACTGAGAACCAGAGTCTGATTGGTTGCTATGGACAACATCTCCACTTTTTCATTTAAATGTTAGCCTAAGGGTAGGTTGTGAGCTGGTCATGCAGTTGACTCTCCATGTATATTCCCAGCTTTCCCATGCCTAACTATAGCGGTGATTACCACCAGTTCACCAGGGCCTAAATTTACTAAGTAGGGAGACCGCAGGGAGTTTTAAAAGTGGGGATGTTGCCCATAGCAACCAATCAGATTCAAGCTCTCAGTTTGCTTTTACATACTGGAAAATGCGAGCTTGAATCTGATTTGTTGCTATGGTCAACATCCCCACTTTTATTACTTTTACTACATGTAGCTCTTCTTTTAAAACTTTACACTAAGTGCAACTTACACTGCGGATACTCACCAAGCGGCACTGCAGCGGCTGCTTTCATCTTGATATTTTTCTCGCACTCCGCTATACGTTTCTTCAGCTCCTCCATGTCTCTCTGGGCTTTGAGAACGTTGTTCTTGTCAAAGGCCTCTAACTGGCCAACAGTCTTAGTGATGTTCTTCACCTGTATAGACACATTCACGAACATATTACCTCCATAGTTTAGGTGTTGTCATTTCCCTCTTTCTATATTTTCGTCATATGCTTTGCCATACCTCAGAATACAGGCTTTCCACATGAGCGTTGGTGCCATTCATCTTGCTTCTCAGGGCTATGATGAAGATCTCCATGTCCTTAATTTCTTTCTTAAGAACGTCAAAGTTGATTTCTATCAGGCCTTCAGGACGCATCTTCTCCAAGCGCTCCAATCTCTTGGTTAGATTCATCAGTTTGTCCATTACCGAGTCCAGTCTGATTTCCTGCTCTTCTATCTGCAAAGACCATAAAATAAACATGAAATATTATTCACAGAAGATTTATATTTTTGACCTGTTGACCACTGAAAAGAAGAACGGAGGAGGAGTTCGACAGAGGTATATAGGAGATGGACTGCACCGGAAGATAAGAATGTCCCCTAACCCTTCCCTTACTGTTACTTTAGGGCAGTGGTGGGCAACTGCGGCCCTCCAGGTGTTATCAAACTACAAGTCCCAGCATGCTTTGCTTGGTATCAACTATGTCTGTGCAGTTAAAGCATGCTGGGATTTGTAGTTTGACAACACCTGGAGGGCCGCAGTTGCCCACCCCGGCTTTATGGTAAAACCTTAGCCCCCATGAGTTAATAGCTTGACTTTAACTTTCCCCTTCTAATAACTTAACCCTATATTTCCTGTAGCTGAATCATAACATTCCTCTTCTTATAGGCTAACCCTCCCTTTCCTGTAGCCTAACCCCCACTCTCCTGCAGCCTAACCCTAACCTTCTATTACCCTTACCGTAGGGTAAAACCTTAGCTTCCCTGACCCATACCCTAACCTTTACCTTCCCCTTCTATCTTCCTAACCCTATATTTCCTGTATCCGAAACCTAGGCTTCCTTCCTTCTTATAGTCTAACCCTACTTCTCCCGCAGCCTAACCCCAACCCTACTTGTCCCGCCGCAGCCTAACCCCAACCTTGTTTCTCTGCTGCCGTACTGCCCTAGACTTGCTCCTTCTTAGGCCTGTATGTCAGCTCAGGCTTGGGTGGCTCACCTTTTGCATTTCATCCTCCACGCGGTTACTCAGATATAAGGTCTCGTCTTCCAGGGCACCCACTCTCTTGGCTGGGAAGGAGCTGTCTGGGAGAAGAACTTCACACACACAGTGGTCTTTCCCATTTAACTTTCCTGTTGCATTTTGTACCACCTATAGAAGAAAGAATAAACGTTAAAAAAACATTTTTGACACATGTTGTAATTATAGAGGATGAATAGAACACAATATTCCATTCACATGGGGTGTATTATTACATCAAAGTCACTATGTCCATTTTTCTTCATATGTCCCAACACTCTAATTAGCCAAATTAGCCAAATTGTCACCTTCCTATTGGATTAGCAAAGACAACCACTTTATACCGACCCTGTATACAGGGCCAGATTAACAATGGGGCTAATGGGCCCCCATTTCCAAATAGGCCCATAGCGCTGCATCTAATAATATGACTTCTGTCATTTACAGCCCCAGGCCCATGTGGCTCTTATTCCGGCCCTGCCTGTATATACAATAGAACCAATGTAAATGATAGAAAAAGGTAGATCTATGACCATTTCACTTCAGTGTTTTTAATAATATGCTTGGATACCTGTCCCCTCCATACACAGCATACAGTTCACCTACCTGCCAACAAGAGCACTATCAACAATTTGCTGGTGTCTTACGTCAATTAATAGAATAGTTTAATACTCTTTATTAGATAAAGTGTAGCGCAAGATAACACATAGGATTAGAACATTAACATTGCAATCCTAAAAAACCCATCATATGATGATGTCTTAATAACACATTCTATCCTCATTCTTAATCTCTGTGTTCAGTTATACAATTCTTATTACATGATCACCTATAGTACAGCACACATGACCTTATTCATGTACGTAACGTTACTGGTAAATAAATATATTTCATACTCGAAAGATCAATTAATTTTATTTCATTAATATATAAACATAGACAATAACATATAAACAGAGACAAACAGAGATATCTAAGCATAGCAACGTACATGCAGACAAGAAGAGACCTCACATCCCTTGTTGTACAGAGGTGTGGATCCAGTTCCATCAATTTTTAGAATTATTATATATATATATTTTTTCTTTTACATACAAAATTTACTTTTGCACATATAGTCGAATGCATTGGACTTTAATTGTCCACTGTCTGCCAGTCATCCACTATATTACTGAACCACGGCCTTACCACCAGCCACAGGCATCTCTTCAACGCTGGGTCATAATCTTCCCAGGGCGTCTCAGTTTCCTCGGAGGTGTCTGACTCCTCTGGGTTGCTACTATGGGCCATGTGCAATCGTTTCATCAGTAAGCGCCTGAAATATTTCACGTATAGGTCACTGAATAGCGTTATACAGACATTTAATAGGAAAGAGGCAGGTTTGTAATATAGTAAAGTGTGCTGGCTCAGCCGTATATATACCAGACTCATCTGTGAATCGGAAAACGACACAACATAAATGGGAATAAACTTTGAAATGCTGTAGATTTGACACCAAAGACTCATTGATTAATAGCATTCATACCCACAGAAGTAAACGAGTCCCGAAAATACTATTTTTCGCTCTTGTTCATGCATGTTCTGCACCCTCCACCTATAACGCCTTTGGTGACACTCGAAGCCATTGGGGTACAATTATTGGGGTTAACCAAGAGTAAAAATCAGGGTGAAAGCTTTAGCGAACTACAAAGGC
Organism: Platyplectrum ornatum; assembly: GCA_016617825.1. Classification (NCBI taxonomy): domain Eukaryota; kingdom Metazoa; phylum Chordata; class Amphibia; order Anura; family Limnodynastidae; genus Platyplectrum; species Platyplectrum ornatum. The sequence goes on from JABWIB010000278.1 coordinate 9,687, forward strand.
TAGTCAACAATACATGGGTGGTTGACCCAGGAAAAACTATGCTTTGTCCTTCCAGTGTCCCCCTCACTGATGTTGTGCAGTGGAGGTCTTACGGCCCCCAATGTCAGAGGTCTCCAGTCTAGAGTAAGGGCAGCACCAATGGTAGATCTGCCGCAGCAGCAGTATGGTTTCTATCACCTGTGGTGAGAGGGCCGGCAACAGAAATCTTGGGGCCCCGGTACACCCAGATTTTTGGGCCCCCACCTCAATAGTGATAACAGTAGTAACAGGGCTCCCTGAAGCTTGGGGCCCGTCACAGCTGTCCCCACCCCTGGAGAGGGCTGGCTGGCGTCTCACCACAGTTGTCCACATTTCAGTAGGATCAGCTTGCTCCAAGGAGGAAATCAAGGACTGCATGGGTTACACCTGGATCTGGGTGTTCCAGCTGCAGTGGAGCCTGTTAGAGGCCAGTGCGCAGGGACTAGTGACCTGTGCCAGGGATCGTGGAGCGTGGTTGCACCACGAGAACATGGCGGATGGTGGCTGTAGACTATTGCAGCTCAAGAGTCAATAGCACAGGCCCAAGCCTGTGTGTACTCAGTCATTGTGCCTTCTTAATGCTTGACCCAGACAATATCGCATTCGACAATGATACAGTGAACACCACAATGTCAGATGTATCATGTTGTTTGTTATAGAAAACGTATCCTTACCTTTCCGCCGCTCCTGCTCCTGTCTGATTGGTTGCTATGGGCAACAGCCCCAATTTTTAATTTCCCTGCAATATCCTTGCTTAGTAAATTTAGGCCTATGTATTATTTTCTAGACTGCACTTGATAAATGATAGAATAATTGGTTATAATTATGTTTATAATAATTATAAAAAGACGGATATATGTATTATACCATCCATCTGTAATATTAATAACGTACTACAAGGTAAAAGCTTGCATGAATCATTGGAAAATATACATATACCCTACAGAGGAGACACCATTATATGATTTAAATTCACATTAAAGCTTTCTGTCTTGTTTTCAAGGGGAGCTTGTCAAACGGAATATTCCAGCTCACGGTCTCTTGGCTAGAGTTGGTGTCCTGGTGACCAATTTTCTGCAACAAAAAGGTATAAAGCAAAAGAAAGATACACAACGTTAGGAGAATTTCAGCAAAATGCAATAAAAATATCATTCATATTGACTAAAATTACTAATAATTACTATTACTATTACACCAGATGTCCTTATATTAATATATATCATTTCAAATTTGTAAATTTGTCATTTTATTCCTGACAGATTAATGTTATGTCAAATAAACAGATTCCTTTCCACACAATTACAGTTTAATGAAATGATTAATCAATTAAATTCATTGATTAGTAAAAGTCGCAAATTTGTAGTGTAGACATAGGGACAGATTTATCAATGGATCAAGAAAATAAGGAACTTTTCCAGAATATTTTGTATAATATACACGAAATGGACTAGATCCCAGTTCTCGCGCGGCCTGTACGGGCGCTCGGGGGAGTGAACTCGTATGTCACTCCCCTTTTTTTGGACATACCCCGTTTATGCAGATCAGCGGTCTGTACTACTGCTGACTGCGCGAATCGAGGCATACCCTGCCCTATTTGAATCATTTCAATGTTCCCCCTGCTCACCTAGCGTAATGTAGGTGGGGGGACAGGTCCAACCCAAGGGGCGAATCCCATGGTGTACGGAATGCTGTTCCATATACCTGGGAATCCGCACACCTGGCCTAAATTTACTAAGCAGGGAGATTGAAGAGTGGGGATGTCCAATCAGATTCAAGCACTCCAGGTTCATTTTATATACTGGAGAATGTGAGCTCAAATCTTATTGGTTGCTATGGGCAACGTCCATACTTTTCAAACTCCCTGCTTAGTAAATTTCTCCCTGATGTTCTCATGCGTTCACTTTTAGCTGACGGGTGAATGTAGACGTCAGCTAACGTGAGTACTGATGGATCCGGTCCCATATAAAGATTGGGGAATAGAACATATTAGCATGAATAACCATGTTTTTTGTTTTTTTGCCAATTTGCTGTGATGTAGCCCATTGATAAATGTGTCCCTTAATCTTTAGCTTAAGTCATTTTTAGCTGCATTAAACAAGCAAAGAGAAAGGCCAAAGAACGTACCGCACGCGTTTCTTTCACCGACACACATCCGGCCGGCAGCCATTTCTTTGGAGCGCTCGTGGAGGCTTTGCATCAGAATTTTGGTTCTGTAGACAGCGAGATTCTCCTGATATCCCGGTAAAAAAACATTCACAGGGTTCTCCTTTGGCAGTATATATCCCTCAGGTCTGCCATATGCAATCCCGTAAAAGGGGTATTGCACCAGACAACGTATAATATCAGTGGACGGAAAATTTACCCCATAGAATTTGCTGATTCATGCAAATATAAAACAGTATGTGTGCCACCATTTCCTATGTATAAGACACCCTGTCCATTTCGGATTTAGGGTGATAGATGTACTCTCAAGGAACAGCCAACTTATTAATGTAAAAATGTAAAAGAAAACTTATTAGAGTGAACAGTGGCTGAAAATGGCTGCGCCAACTGTGTGTAGGCAACAGAAGCACTTTAAGTACACAGAAAAGCACCGTAATTGTCATTGTGTAAAGGGAAATATCACTTTTGTAAAACCTTACAAAACAAGGACCAGATCCAGACTTAAATATAAATATAAGAGAGTCAAGTTACACCTTGGCAGCACTATGTATAATTTCAGGTGGAGTAAACATCATTTTATTCTTTGCAACTATGCTACACTGGTTTTAGACTTGGGCTGGAGTTATCACCTCTCAGCTCTAAAGCTAAGGCTAGGTTTCTCTAAAGCTAGGTTTCCCCTGGTGATAACCAGTGGTGGGGAGGGAGGGCCTACAGAGTTATTGGCTGCTTACCAGCATATCAAGGAGAAGAACTCCAGGGGCTGTTGGCTGCTGCACGAGTGGATAAACATGCTGGATTGGTGAACACCGCAGCAGGTAAGTGTCAACTGAGGGTGGGTGGTTGAAATAGTTTAAATGTGTGGGTCAGGCTCCTATAATCGAACTCTGCGCACACACTACAATATGATCCACTCTGTGGAATTGCAAAAGATCTTTTGAAAATTTATCTGAGCCACACACTAGAAACATTTTTTTTTGTGCCAATTTACAATACCGTATATACTCAAGCAGGGCTGGAAGTGGGGGTGTATACGGGGGTATGTCATACCAACACTTCCCCCACTGATGTAATTGAAATACTACAAATCTCCATTGACTTCTATTATATTCAGTGTTTCCATACCCCCACTTCTAAATTTCCACTTTGACCACTGTACTCGAGTATAAGCCGACCCGAATATAAGCCGAGGCTCTTAATTTCACCTAATTTTAAACTGGGATAACTCATTGACATCATAGAAGACAATGACTCGAATATTAGCCGAGAGGGGGCACTTTCAGCACAAAAAATGTGCTGAAAAACTAGGCTTATACTCGAGTATATACAGTAATTGTTCTAGTGAGTGTTCAGCTTAATACTGTTTCCAACAGATGAAATTTACCTCCCCTGAAATTCATCATGGTTTACGCTTTCCTCTCTTATTTTCAAGTCTGAATCCAAAATGACGGCCAATGGGGGATGTATTCATTAGGCCCAGTATTGTTTGAATATAATGATTGTTATATGTATTAGATCTTCCAGTCACCAAACTATTTTTGGTTACAATAATTCTCAGAGTGGATATGTGAAACCAACCGATCAATAGTACTGATGGAGGTATTATTGATCTGTATTATGTGTCTTTAGTAATGATGGAGGTAGTATTAATCTGTATTATGTGTCTTTAGTAATGATGGAGGTAGTATTAATCTGTATTGTGTGTGTCCTTTAGTAGTGATGGAGGTAGTATTAATCTGTATTGTGTGTGTCTATGAGTAATGATGGAGGTAGTATTAATCTGTATTGTGTGTGTCTTTTAGTAGTGATGGAGGTAGTATTAATCTGTATTGTGTGTGTCTTTTAGTAGTGATGGAGGTAGTATTGATCTGTATTATATGTTTTTACCTTGATAATTATAATTAAATATAATTCTTTTCAATGTTATATAGTTAAAAGGATATAAGAGATGAATGAAGCAATAATCCACACAACGTCATCCAAATGATCACATTGTGAAACCCAAACAATAATCCATTTATACTGACTACATATTGCTACATAGGTTTTCAGTCATGTTGCAATGGGTAGAGCAGTATCAATGTAGTGAGATTAAGTCTATGACAATAAAGGCTTGAGTGTCGGAGTATAGATTACCTGTCCTTTGTTAGGTGAGCGTGCAGCAAAACTGAGTATTTCAGCACATCAAAGTATGTTTTACGATAATAAACCAGCACGAACTTATTTTGCACATAACCGGTTTTAAAATTCATTTTCTACAACTTAGATAATCGCAAAGACCAAATTAATAACAAGTGAATTCATAACCAAAAGCATTAACATATCGTAATGTGATAATCCACCTGTAAAGAATCAGTAGCCTTATGGGCTTATTTTAGGCTTAGGCTTATTTTATTTTATTACTTTTGGGGATAACTCAGGAGTAGAGTCCACGTATTCATATTTCATATTGCTGATCGTTCAGAATTCGAGATTAATTATTGTCCAGAGGGGGCGATAATCAATCAGTATGTCCTATTATCGATCGATCCCTATACCCCTGGTCCCGGGCTGGTGTTTCCCTGTCTATAGGACTCCATAATTATCAGCAAGTACAGCAATAGTACAGTAATAGAAGTTTTGTACTCTGCATGAGATGCAGGGCTTCTATTAGAGCTCTAGAGTGCTACAGACAGGGAATCTCCGGCCAGGAGGTAGAGGTGCCACACAGCTGGTCGGAGTTTCTCTCCTGGTGGCCACAGATGGCGATGTAGATATAGGACAACAGGTAGGTATTTGGGTGTATACATTATAATAATAAGTGGAAGACTAATGGCACAGCCAAAGCTCCAAACAAAACTAATTCTATGTCTCGGTGCTCTCTTTGTATTAATAAAGTTGATGGCGCACGCCTGATGTTATAATGGAGTTTCCTCATTGTAGTAAAACAGTTCTCAGTTATGTCTCTATGGACCGGATCCAGACTTAAGTACTACTGAACTTATGGGTAAGTGGGCAAAACCATGTTGAATTGCAGGGGGGGGGGGTAAATGTCATTAGTTGTAAACAGTATTAGAGTTGAGAGATGATGTTTCCAGCCCAAGTGTAATAACAGTGTAACAGTAACGCTGGTCAGTATCTGTGTGCAACATGCAACAATAAATGACATTCATTTTACCTCCCCTGCCATTCATCATGGTTTTACCCAGTGATGGGATTCAAATAAATTAACACCAGGTTCTATGTCCCATGGCTCTACTTAAGCCCCGCCCTGATTTCACCAAATCCCGCACCTTTTCCAGTGGCAATCCGGCCAAAATTGAATTTGTTTTAGAAAAAAACATAATGCTAACCTCAATGTATCCCCCTGTATTGTAAATGGTACATCCCTCTGTATTGTCAATGGTGTTTACCNTATANTGTGCATGGTATATTTCCCTGNATTNGNTTTCATTAAACCNAGCCCANACATCTCTACCCATTAACAAGCGGTTCTAAGAACCGATACCTATATTAGGTACAGGTTCTATAGAACCTGTTAGAACTGGCTGAATCCCACCACTGGTTTTACCCATAACTTTACGATTGTACATTCAATAGTACATAAGTCTGGATCCGGTCTTATGTCATTAAATGCCCCATTGTAGTACCTCCAGTTTATTTTATATCCCAGTATAATGACAGGGAATAAAGAGGTTCTGCATTAGATGATCGCCTGATTGGGTTGCTGAGTACCCCCTGCCATGATCATACATGCAGTGTCACCGCTATCGCTGGGTGGGTTATGTAGATTATTTAGATGCCATTGTACCAGTCTATTAAAGCAGAGATACTCACATAGCCAGCGGTGCTGTGGATGGCGTGGACCAGGACCAGTGTCAGGAGGCAGAGATACATCTTTAATCGGGGTAATCTGGCTGTGGTCTATAGTCACTGAGCTGAGGTTTATATATTCCAGTCCCCCTCCTTTATCCCTATTAGGGCTTTGTTATCTTGATCCCAAAATTATGTGTTTGTGGGGATTAGATGGTGCGGTAATTTCATATCAATGATCACTTTATAGAAAGTGGGATTAAAAGTATTTAGTGACAGGTGTCGGGGATTATATTAAATGTTTTTCTAAGTAGTCAGGTACAACACCTCCTGTCATTGATAACGTCTATTAATCTGTACTCAGCAGATGGGAGACTATGGACTGGTTCAAGACTGCAAATTGATTAATTAACTGGGTAGACTGGGATAAATAATTAGGAGTGTGACAACTGCAGTTTAATGACAGTTTTCATATAGAGCCATCATACATAGCACATTAGTTTGGTAGCAGACAGAATGGGTGGGGAAGGGGTCCCTGCCCAAAAGCTTACACTCTAAAGGAGAGATAAATAGGGGAATGTGTATTATACAATGGACCATATATACTAGGGAAAATATAGTCAGTTGACAATTAACCTTCCAGCATGTTTTTGGGGTGAGGGAGGAAACCGGAGCACCTGGGGGAAACTCATGCACTGTTAGGCATATGTGCTATCCACTGAGCCATTCGTGCTGCCCATGAACGGTACTACAGTAGAAGTTACAGAGAACGTAAGGAATCGTTATTTCATGTGATATAGAGCTGGCCAGGCAATGTAACAAACCAATGAGAAAGTAAAGTCAGATATTTGTATGCTTAGGGACAGGGCCGCCATCAGGGGAAGATGGGGGGGGGAAAGTCGGGACTCCTGTCCTGGGCCTGGGAATAGCAGAGGCCGGCCCCAGCAGCATGAATCCTCAATCTGCTGCACGTCCAGTACTGGCGCTCGCGTCAACTGCTCCTCGTGGCCCGGTCAAACAGAACACTGAGAGGGGTCCAGGGGAGGNAGAGATGGTGGGGGAGGTGGGGCCCACTATTTCTAATGGCGGCCCTGCTTAGGAAGAGTAAATAGTAGCAGAAAGAGGGAAGTATTGATGTCACTTTATAGGTCATTGGTGCGGCCTCGACTACAATTCCATTCCTTTCAGGCCATATCTCCAGGAGGACATAAATACAGACTCCCTGAAAGGGTACTTGATAAATATAATATCACCCACCTGAGATGGTGGAGATGGTGGAGTCAACACAGCAGAACAACACAGCAGAAAAAAAATCAATCATGTTTCATATATATATATATATATATATATATATATATATATATATATATATATAAAACATCCTATCCATACCTCCCAACATTTAGCGGGCCGAGAAGGGGGCAACTCTGCCTAAACTCCGAAATTGGGACTATCCATTATTGGGAATTGGGAATGAACGCTCCATTTACAGAAAGCCGGCTACTGGAAGCTGGTGTTCAGATTCTGCTTTTTAGAGACAAAGCAAAGCATAGAAGCATTTCTTTGTTTGTAGCGTGTCTGCTTTGCCATTTATTTACGAATCCTAAAGGATCTCGTCCTCTATCTCTCTCTAATCAGTCCTAAAAGTGCCTAAATCCATGATAAAGTATCTGGGTGTGCGCTGTAATCCAATTCCTTGTCTGTACTTCAAGCATCCCATTGTGTACACATTATATAAAAGGGATTACCAGGGATTAAATAGGTCACCTGACAGGAAGCGGACACCTGTTCATCCTCAGGTCTGAGTGCCTTTTGTACTAATATATATTTTGAATATATATATATATATATATATATATATATACACACACACACACATATTATATATATATATATATATATATATATATATATATATACACACACACACACACATATTATATATGTATATATATTTGTTTCTTTTTTTTATATATGCTGATGACCATGATGCATTTGGTTGCAGTATTTGGTTACTTGAGGAAGGTGATTGGGAAGGTTTAATTCTGTTTGCTTTGGGAAATGATTCATCGATGGAATGTACAGACCATGGTTTGATTTCTCAGAACTTGCACGGTGGAAATCTTCCCATGTTCTAGGAGTTAGTTGCATCATTTAAATGGTGAAAAGATTTAAAAGTAAAACAAAAACAAAAATAAGTCATAGGTCTCTTCAGCTGCTTCCAACACCCCTCAGTCCCATACAATCTTAGTGGATTCACAAACAAGGGGTAAGATGTCAGTCATCTGGAATTCGCTAATGGCTACCAACATAAATTGTGGGGGACACAATGCTGCTCCTCCTCCTTATAATGTAACCATACCTCCCAACATTTATACGTTCACACTGCCGACCCAGCAATTACTTGGATTTTTAAAGCCGTGCTGACAACTTCAACGCCCATACACATAAGCCAGTGACACATTATCGTTTTTTTCTAATTCCTGTTCACCCGGGAGCGACCCTTTTTTCCTGGGTTTAAATCCCAGGAAAGAGACACAGGATTTGTATCTGGCCTTGTTCACTGACTTGTAAAACCCGGTATTTCAGGTAACCCAGGAACCCATAAGTCAGTGTGAACGGGGACAATTTTACTTTTTTTTTTAACAAAACCCCAGAAACTACCAGTTTGTGCACCTTGCAGGGCAAACTAGTAGGTGGGTGGTACAGCACAACAATCATATATTTGGGAGGTTCACTTTCGAATTTCAGGCATTTCTCACGGTATACTGGGAGAGTTGGCAAACCTTCACACACATGGGCTGAAGACTGTGATTCAATGTAACTCACTGCCTTCAGCCCCAATTGTTCTTATGAGGGCCGGGGCTTAATGACATAAACTCCGCCCTCCCATAGTAAAAGTATGAATTTTCCACCAGGGAGAAGTTGGAAATCCTGATTTAAGTGTTGGACAATGATAACCATGGCATGGGACCAAACCAGGGCTGGAAGTGGTAGTGTATATGGGGGTATTATATTATATGTTCTATTATATTATATTATATGTTTCCATAATGACACTTCTAAATGTCCATACCAACATTTATAAATGTCTACTTCAACCACTGGACCGAACTATAGAATGAATAAGTATTACTAGTTCCAAGGTTGACGACTCTCCCAGATTTCGAGAAATTATCTTAGTATCCGGGCATAGTCAGCAAATCTCTCTGCCCCACCCCCATGCTACTGACTTGGGAGGAAGAAACTAAAAGTCAGCAACCTGCATATAGGGGCGTCAGAATATTTAACTTTGGGGGGAGACAAGACCCCCTCCCTACTGGCATCACCCCCTACCCCTCGTTCATGGCGCCACCACTACAGCCTGTGACAGCACAGCTGTCTGTAAGATAGGGTACAGGCTCATCCAGCACTTTACCTGATTTTACAGAGAGCTGCAGCGCCTGTCACAGGCTGACTGCGCTATGGAGGGGGAGCGTGGGGGACGCCCCCCTCATAATTGGGTTAACCTGACTAGTAGAAGCGCTGGCCACTGAAGAGCAGGGAGCCGAGGCCCAGGAAACATTCTTAGTAACACAATTCTGGGACATGTTGCAGTCAGACCATTGTGGGATCTCGCAGGACAGGTAACATTTTTTATATCCTGCAGTCAAAGTAGCCAGGCTCATAGAACAGATGCGAACCTGTAAGTAATGACTGCAGGATTACTGTATGTAGATCGAGCCCTATGACTGTTCAGCCCGGTTTAAAGTCAATATCACCTTGCAATACCTACTTTGTACCAATAGATGGCAAATTACATTGTGCTGTGCTGAATGTAATTCTACCATATGGCATTCTGGGATCTATTTATTATTTATTGTGCCCCTGACAGTTGTATCAATCTTAGTTTGGCTGCAGCTGACGGATGACATAAACGGTTCATAGCCACAAATATATATTTAAACACTACACTACATACAAAACACTACATACACTGATAAATGCAGACACTAGAAATAATGATAATAAAAAATTTTTAAAAATGAATTAATTGTTGAATAGTTAACCAACTTTTATTTAGTTCTTCTTCTAATGGTTTGTAGTTAATAAAATGACCATGATATGCCACAGTTATACCCCGTTCACACTATAGTCCCTACCTTAAGATCTCCACACCAGATTCATATGTTTTGTCACTAATGACTTACTCAACAGTGGGCAAAACCATGTTGAATTGCAGGGGAGTTACATTATATTAGTTACAAACAGTATTACAGGTGAGAGATGATTTTTCCAGAACAAGTGTAATAACAGTGTAACAGTAACGCTGGTCAGTATCTGTGTGCAACATGCAACAATAAAGTATTCTCCCTGCATGCACACACTGACATTCATTTTACCCCCCCTGCAACTCAACATGGTTTTACCCACTCGTGGATCATTAGTGCCGAATTATCTGAATCTGGTCCACTGTCCCTGCGTGAAATGGGGGTGGTGCGGGATAGGTATAGGTCCAGAACTCCTGTCCTGGTCCACTCTGGCACTGCGACACCCACACATGGACCACAGTACCAATATAATCCTAGTGATCAAGCATAATCCAGGATAATTTCTCATACGAAAGCATGAAGAAGGGACATTTCTCAGAAATGCAGAATGATCTCTGTTGTCCTCTGTGAGTCTTTAGGTTGTGCAATGATCTGCAGATAAAGTATCTGGTAAATGAGTCGGTAGTTGTGAAATTTATTATAGAATAGTGACACATAGGTAATCATATGGAGCAATGAAGTGTTACGAGCTGATATGATGATGACAGGGGTAATTCCCAGAGCAGAAAGGTGATATTCCTGAAGGTTTTAGTTGGTTTAACACAGTTGTTTCCTCTTTGCTAGTACATGTGGAGTGATGCAGGGTTCAGGTTTATAGATATATTAATGAAGATTTGCAACATTGGACTAGATCCAGACTACTGCAAGTCCTGTGTTCGGATCTCTGAATGCAGGACCAATACATTCTGTATCGAAAAAGCGGCATCATGCAGATTACTGTGCGAACCGGGGAGATCACTCCCTCTGTGAGTAAGAAAATGCGCGAATAGATCTCTACCTTAATGTTTCTGCACAGCCTTTACTTAAGATAAGAGTGATACAAGGTACATAGGGTACAGTGTAATGGTATACAATACAAAGCCATAGCATACAGTAACAAACATGTAATACATACATAGCATGAGGGTACAGAGTAATAACGTAGAGTGTTGGGATGTCTACTGTATTACTCTGAATAAATGTAGGAGGGAGGAGATAACAGGAGGGTGAGGGTCCCTGCTCGTGAGAGCTTACATGCTAAAGGAGGGGAAGGACAGTACTGAGGACATTGGGGTGGGGAGGAGAGGGTAGAGAGAGTAGCTGGAGGTGGGGTAGGCCAGTCTGAAGAAGTGGGGTTTTGAGTGAGTGTTTAAAGGCTTGGAGGGTGGAAGATCACCTAATAAGCTAATAGGTTGGGGTAGGCAATTCCAGTGTAGAGGGGTAGCTGTGGTGAAGACCTGGATACGTCTGTGAGAGGTGGTGATGAATTGGGAAGTGAGGCAGTGGTCATTAGTGGAGGGGACAGGATGGTGTGTGGACATAGATGAGCGAGGAGAGGTAGGAAGCAGAGGAAGAGTAAAGAGCTTTGTAGGTGGTGGTGAGGAGTTTGAAGAGAATTGTGAAGGGGATAGGAAGCCAGTGTAGAGATAGACAGAGCGGGGAGGAGAAGCAATGGGTCAGGGAGATGAGTTTAGCTTCTGCATTAAGTATGGATTGTAGGGGAGATAAGTGAGTTATAGGGAGACCGCAAAGATAAACAGTAGTCTAGACCTGAGATGACGAGAGTAAATGAGCATCTTGGTGTAATATACTATTCACTGTACTATACTATTTACATTCCTACCCCTGCCCACTGCGTGTAGTATCAGTATGCACACCCCCATTCCCGCTCCACTAATGGAACAAGGAATCATTATGGAAGCCTTGATCCTATGTGTCCCGATCTGTATTGGAATGCTACACATTCTTTTGGGTACCCTTTAACCAATAAATAGTCAAAATGCAAACTAAAAGAATTGACCATATATAATGAGGGATGATGAAATATTAATATATAATTAGTGCACAGTAAATACGTTTTTCTTATAACTATGTGGATGGTTGCTATGTTGCCATGTTTGGGTTCTATGCATGCATATGTATAATTTCATACACTATGATATTTCTGTAATTATAATCAAATGAGACTGCATAGAATTATGGATGATTATGAATATTTATGGAGTCAACAGAAGGTGTTGTATTAAAATCAAGTCAGTAATACAACAAGATGCCTTAAGGCTAAGACAATGCAAATGTCTTGTCTCATATAAATTGGAAAATCTACTCCCTTGCATACTCCACAAGGTTCCTGTTTATATCAGTTGATGTCTGCCATGAATATTACTTTGATCTGCAATGGACAAATGTTAACAAGGAATATCATTGTCTCTTCATCACACCTATCTGCCGGTCCATCAGTTAGAATCATTAATAGTCCTGATTTAAATTTCAGCCAAGACAAATTTGGGCGCAAACCAAAACAAGAGACACTAAGGGGTATATTTACTAAGCAGGGAGATTGCAGTGAAATTCGAATTTTGGGAAGTTGCCCATGGCAACCAATCAGATTTGAGCTCTCAGTTTCATTTTACACTCTGGAGAATGTGAACTCAAATCTGATTGGTTGCCATGGGCAACTTCCCCAAATTCGAATTTCACTGCAATCTCCCTGCTTAGTAAATATACCCCATAGCCTACATTTTAATAAAGATATTTCTAGTTGTCAAATGATTCAATATTTTGTAAGAAACAATTACAAGGGAAACATTATGACATAACCGACTCCAAAATTCTCCAGCTGACCTTACCCCCTGGAAAGAGATTCTTTTGAAGTTATGGTACAAATATGACTTTCTGTTCACCCAATTCAGTTGATCTAAAGATGCCACCATAAATGGATCTCTTCTGATGCTGATTTTGCAAGTATCATGTAACTGTGGGTTATGGTCCTGTATGTAATATGTCTGTCTGGTGTTTTTCTCCCCCTAAGTCTCTGTATTAATGGGGTTTGTCCTATCTTGTCTTATATGCAATAAGCAAACTGTCTTAAGAATGTGTTCAAAATATGAAGCTCATATCTAAGACATGTATAAATCAAATACAATACAAAATGTATAAAAGCACTGCTGTAATATGATGTCACTATACAATATTTTATGTATACTTTAATAAAAATTATCTTCATTCATTTTTTTCTTAATTCGTACTTTGAGATTGTTTTAGTCCATTCACATTGCTACAGAAGCACTCGTACTATTATTTATAACCTCCATTTCCAGCACCCATTACAATTTACAACACTGTACACTACACAGTACACTGCAATTGGTTTTTTTTATTTATTAACTTTTATATATTTACTTTTCCATAAATTTAAGTAAGTTCCTGTTCCTGCACATTCTTGCACATAAGCTATAAATCTTCTCGTATCATGTTCTGTACATTTCAGTGTCACTTAACACTCTTACGTAAACTAAATGTATACAAGGACAATATTTATTGTTGTAAGTGTGACTCATTTAACAGTGACACCTCTATAATATATTTATTATATACTACAATATTATGTTTTGTCCCTTTGATATATAACAGACAGTTTAATACTGGTGAGACTTTTATATATTTACAGTTGTCTCCAATCAAAATATAATATTAGAATTTTGAATGTATTTATATTCATATATATAACTATGACTGTGTGTGTATATATATATATATATATATATATATATATATATATAGAGAGAGAGAGAGAGAGAGAGAGAGAGAGAGAGAGAGAGAGAGAGAAATTATTTTTAGAAAACAATGCATAGTAATAGGACTGGGTCCAGACCTCCAAATTCCCCTCTCCCACCCCTCAAGCGTACAGTGTTCTGAACACTTAGTCCACATAGTATTAAACTATTGCCACTCTTATGTGCTTGGTTAACCCTGCCTACAGTGTGGAAATTAGCCATGTGTATATAATTACCCCACTGCCCCCATACAAAAAAATCAAAGGTATGAAACAGAATTCCGTACTATCGTAACATCTGGAACAAGCATGTGCAGTTGTGGATGAAGTTGTGGAATCCAGACACACCATTCGACACCTTAAAACCCTGTTTTCATTGCTCCTTGGACCCAAGATTATCCTTTTCCACTATCTTAATTAAAGTGGGTTTTTTGGAACCACAGTTCACACTACTGACTATTCACGTCAGACCCATAAATAACCCTTCAAAAATCCCCATGTCTATAGACGCCTATATTTGCAGAGACCCCGTTCTCACTGAGCCATAACCCGTAAATATTGTAATCTGTACATTTTTACAGTCATTTATAGCCCATTTATCTGTTCGTCTCACAAATTTACAGAACTTATTCTTGTGAAGAATTACGGAATGGAGGGGGTGGGATATACCGCCATAGCTATATATACCGGTTTACCAGAAGCAGTCAAGCACAGAGGAAAAGATGGACATCATGTTTACCTTCATCATATTGATCCTCGGCATCTGCCAGAATCAGGCAGTCAGTCTGGTAAGTTCCATCGCCTTGTTTTTTTCTATTAATTAGAAATGTATATACAATTTCTGATTTCTGATCAATTTCAGTTTTATTTCTGACTTTGGAATAAACTACATGTGTTTTTATTGTATATTTTTTCTGAATTATTATTTAGTTTGGTTATTACAGTTATTTAGTTATTAAATATTGCTTTATATTAATTCTCAAATCTATTGATAAATATGCCCTCTGATATTACCCCTGGTGAAAATACAAATGGCTGATATCTCCATATAAACTTGCCCAATCTCCCTGAGTGCCACCAAAGAGAGGCCCGATTATCACCAATGGTGCTAGTACCAAAGGCTGAGAACCCTTGTGATAATTTGTTGGATTAACTTACTTATACATGTTGTAGCAGAGCCAGTCTTATGAATGTTAGACATTTTACACACATAGGATGCATAAGTCGACTTCGCTTGTACTGTGCATGCGCAGAATCAAGACTTCTGACTGTAAAGCCGATTGTACAGAGATGGTGTCTGTACCATCAGAGTTACATACACAAGGCTTTACTTTATTAGGAATGTACTGTATGAGCTTGACCTGGCGGGCGAGAGAGTAATTTAAATTGTACAGAATGGGCTGGGATGTGGTCCTGTTGTATAGATCTTCCCCCTACAACACAAGGGACTTAAGGTAGTGTTCCGATCTCATACGCGACCAAAGTTCCAAACATAGCATATGTGACCTGTTCTCTGTGAATATATGATGTCTAATAATCATTGTCAAAAGAATTCTCCCCTAAATCTTTTTCAAATCTATTCTAAATCTCCCGTTTACTATTCAACAAATTCAACAGATTCAAAACTCAACAGGATCCTTGGATGAACATGGAGTCTGTTATTGCTCTGTTGTACTCCCGGATTCCACATTCCCCGCAGATCGACTGGAGATGCTGGAAATATCCAACCGCAACCTGACCATCATTGTTGAGCAGGAGATCACTAAGGTATATTGCCATTAAAAACAGAGAAACAAATGAATGGGATAATGACTATAATATATGAATTGTAATATTTTTTGTATGGACGAACAATAAACATAAAGTAGTTCTATTTAAATTTCTCAACATACGGACGCAAAGATGGAAAGCCTGATGGAAAAGCCTGAATTTACTGTGTTATGGTAACATTACACTATAAATAAATATATTTACAGATTCACAGCTATCAGAGTATACTGACGGTATATATTGAGAAGCTGACAAACCTGACCATACGTGTGGAGGAGATGGAGAAGGGTCATGTTTCCTACACCGAGCTGGACTTTGAGCTGCTGAAGTTGGAGATCAAAGAGATGGAAACTATTATACTGCAGCTGAAATCCTCATTTAATGGCTCCAATGTTTTGGTGGAGACTCTGTACATGGAGGTGAGTCTAAAAACCGGGTTGTGTCTGTAAATTTGGTAAAGTTCATAATCTTATCGTAAAAGGATATTTGACTATAAGTTGAAACCATTACTTCTCAAACAATAAATGTATAAATTAAAATATTACAGAGGGCTCTATTATTCCTTTTCACTTTTTCCTTTACCTATTCCTTTCCTGGGTTCTTCCTTGCGCAATATGACTTTCCTTGAGCCTCCAAGTCTTGAAAAAGATTTTTCTATGCTAATTACAATCTCTGTGCAAATACTCTTTACATGTTTTCTTTTTCCATACTCTTTGATGCCCATACCAATTTTGCTCTTAGTCTGGATCACACATTTCAAGGTTTCTTCATTCCTTGCAACCAGGGTTGTCTATTTTAAAATTTGTAACACTCCCCCCTATATTTGGAAATGTATTGTTTTATCACATACACCAGTATATCACAAACACCAGTATAAAGTTTATTTAACATTTTGCTGGTGAACTAATCTGTTAAAAGTATACAATAATATATAAAGAACATTTCATCCATCATTTTTCTTTTCTGTTCTATTCTAGATCCGTAATATTTCCATTATGGTGAACCAGTTGGAGGTCTATGATAAGAACAATGTTCTGGCCATCAGGAGGGAAATATTGGCTCTACAGAAACGTCTGGAAGACTGTGAGAAGAACCATACAAAACCAAGTCCCAGCCCAACTCTTCTGATATATATATATATATATATATATATATATATATATATATATATATAAGTTCAGGGCTTTTAATGCTGAGAACCAAGTCATCATAATTCCCATCCACTGCTCATTCGTGGATTGAGTGGTGATACCCTGAGAACTGCCAAGCACATGGCCCCTAATATGTACTTGATATAATGCAATCTCCACAGCTGTAGTATACCCTAAATGTCTTACAAGCATTTGGAAATGCCCTTTTAAAAGATGGCATTGCAATAGAATCAGGTAAAAAAAACCATTATAATTCTTTATTTTTATCTTTATTTCTTCCTTCTTGTGTGACCCTATATAACAAAATATCACATATATGTCTTCCGTAGTGTAGATACATGTCATACGTTATATATCATTTTCTAATATTATATATTATTTCCTAGTATTTGTAATCTGTACATTTTTACAGCCTGTTTATCTGATAGTTCTCACACATTTACAGAACTTATTCTTGTGAAGAATTACGGAATGGAGGGGGTGGGATATGCCACCATAGCTATATAAACCAGTCTACCAGAAACATTCAAGCACTGAAGAAAAGATGGACAACATGTTTAACTTCATCATATTGATCCTCAGCATCTGCCAGAGTCAGGCGGTCAGTCTGGTAAGTTCAATAAGCAAATCAAAGCTATGGAGGTAGTGGCATCAGAGGAGACAGTGTCTTGTTTCTTTCTTTCTATACACATGCTAACATTCTAAATGAGAATTAGTTTACTGTTTTTTAGCAACAATGCAGAATTTTATTCAATGTATACTATTTCAGGTTATTAATTAGGTTATTTTAAGAGGAACAAGGGCAGTGTTCAGACCTCATAAGCGTCCAAAGTTCCATACCTCCCAAGGGAGTGCATTCATATGTTATCTTTTGTGTGTGATTATATGGTATATATTATGTTTATTATTAAGTTCTGATAATTCTTCCCTTTATAATATGCTAAACATTTACTGTTCAACCAATACAACAGATTCAAAACTCAACAGGATCCTTGGATGAACATGGAGTGTGTCATTGCTCTGTTGTACTCCCCGATTCCACATTCCCCGCAGATCGGCTGGAGATGCTGGAGATATCCAACCGCAACCTGACCATCACTGTCCAGCAGGAGATCACTAAGGTATATTACCACTAAAAATATAAGAGACAAATGAATGGAATACTATAAATAAAAAAAATGTGCAATATTTTTTGTGGGGAGGAGCAAATAACATAAAGTATTTGTGTTTCTCAACATATGGACCCAAGGATGGAAATCCTGATATAAGATTGAGTAAGGCTCAAAGTCAGATCCCATCCGGTTATCAAAAATCATCTAAGCCAGCTAATATGTGACTGCATACACAAAGGGCCAGATTCAGATTTTCACTATCATAACTGTTTTTTCCCATGAGAGTGTAAGTCAAAGGCTTTAGGCAGCCGTGGTTAGGGGAACCATCGAGATGTCTTGTGGTGTGGATCAGACGTGCTTCATAAATTACATAAACTCTCTAGATATATATCACTAGATACAAATATGTGAACCTTTCATAATTTACTGTGTTATTGTAGCATTATTCTATAAATAAATATATTTACAGATTCACGGCTATCAGAGTATACTGACTGTATATATTGAGAAGCTGACAAACCTGACCATACGTGTGGAGGAGATGGAGAAGGGTCATGTTTCCTACACCGAGCTGGACTTTGAGCTGCTGAAGTTGGAGATCAGAGAGATGGAGACTATTATACTGCAGCTGAAATCCTCATTTAATGGCTCCAATGTTTTGGTGGAGACTCTGTACATGGAGGTGAGTTTACATAGTGGGGGTGTGTCTGTAAATTTGTCCAGAATCTTACCTGATAAGGACATTTGGCTCATTACACCTCAAACAATAAATGTATACATTAATATTTGTGATATAGATATATTTTGTTCCTCAAGTCTACTATATTTAACATATATTAAACATTTCCAGTATATGCATATATGTCACAAAACACAAACCAAAAACTCTTATTCATCTTGTGATGCAATCTTTACCGGTCTCAACCCATTTATGTTAGTTACCACCGCTATGCCTATACTTACTTACACTTCAACTTACATTTTGTCTTTCCATACTCAGTGGGCTCAGTTCAGTTAAGCGAAGTGTGAATCAGGCCTAAAATCTGCTAAAAGTATACAGTAAGAAGTAGACAAAACTTCATCCAACTTTTTCTTTTCTATTCTAGATCCGTAATATTTCCATTATGGTGAACCAGTTGGAGGTCTATGACAAGAACAATGTCCTGGCCATCAGAAGGGAAATATTGGCTCTACAGAAACGCCTGGAAGACTGTGAGAAGAACCAAACAAAACCAAATCCCAACCCAACTCTTCCTCCAGTGGACTTCGGTAAGTCAGTCAGTGAAATGGTTGCAGCCTTGAGGGGGAAGTAATTTAAATGATTCAGTATGGGCTGAGGGATGTAATTCTGTAAGACACCCTCACACATAGGGCGCCTTGCTGGAACAACAGAACTATATAATACTTAATAATTACTATGACGTTACATGGCTTCCAGCATGCTAACTGTCGCATATCATTGACCTTACACCTCTTTTTGAGACTTGGGTCAGAGTTTTATATGTGCAACTGGAGTCACTAGTATACAAAATAATCTCTCCATGCGTTGTAAAACTACAAGCATACTCTAGATTTACTAAAGCAGAGATCAGATACTAGATTTACTAAGTCATTGTAATAGGAAAGTGAGGCAACATATTGACTTTTCCTTTTCCACAGTTTAGCCCTTGCAGCTGATTGGTGGGTACTGAGGGTTTCACACAAAGCCCACATGTTGAAAAGTTTGTATTTTTCCAGAATGACTCATATTTGAAAATAACATACCTATATTTATTCATTATACAGGTTCCTGTGATCATGGAACAATTGCGGATGTCAGCAAACCTTTTGTAGTGCAGCTGAACTGGCTGGGATTTGGCTACAAATATGGAGGATGGGGAAGAGATTCATTACTAGGAGCTGATCAGAGTGTTCAGTGGGTGTCTCCTCTACAAACAGATGCCAGGCAAATGTATGTCCTACGACTCTACTCCTCATATAACAATCTCCTTATCTACTCACACTCTGCAGAGAAGACATTTTCCACTTCTGCTTATGGACAAGGAGGTGGGATGATTATGTTCAACAACACATTGTACTATAACTTCTACAACACCAGGGACCTCTCCAAATTTAACCTACAGACCAACACAGTAGAGCGTCGGATCCTTAATGATGCTACGTACACTAATCGGTTCTCTTACTCATCATCAGCTTGGCAGGACATTGATCTGGCCGCTGATGAAGATGGTCTTTGGGTTATTTATGCAACTGAGGCTTCATATGGTAACATAGTTATAAGTAAACTTGATCCTGTTTCTCTCTTAGTGATACAGACATGGCACACTTCCCAATACAAAAGTGGGGCCACCAATGCATTTATAGTGTGTGGGGTTTTATATGCTACTAGAACCCTTAACTTAAAGCAAGAGGAGATATTTTATATGTATGACACTAAAACTGGTAAAGAAGGGAATCTAAACATTGTATTTGACAAGATGAAGGAGAATGTGCAGAGTTTGTCGTACAACCCTAATGACCACAAACTCTACATGTATAACGATGGCTACCTGGTCACATATAACATCAATTTCATGCCTCTCCAAGGAAATAAATCCTAAATTAAATTTTTTAACATGGCAAAACCAGGGTGACCAAATAATTTGCTTTTTAAAATCTGTTTGTTATTATTATTATTATTGTAATAAATATCTAGTACGGATTATATTTTTCCACTCAATGTAATAGTCCATTAGTAATAAATAAAACTAAATAGTAATGACAACTGATCTTGATAAAGTTTTTGTCAGATTATTTTATATTATATGCAAATTGATGGATTTAAATATTGTACAAGCAAAAAAATGGTAGTTGTTTCTTTCTACATGTGTTTCAAAATTATACTGTGTGACAATTGCAACGCAATAAAGATATTTACAGTCATATGATTAATGCAGTTGGAAATAATATCAATGCACTAAATGGTGGTTGCTCAGATCAATTTGTAAGTTAATCAAATACAGGTGCTTGAAAGGTGGAGGGGAAATATAAGATAAGATACTGTGTTCTGGGTACAGGCATTTCATACACATAAATCAGATGACTCAAATGGTGAAACAAGCTACTTTTATTGTAATGAAATAAAATAAAAAGCAAAGAATCCAGCCTGTCTGGCTCCTACCTAAAACATTAAAGCGTTACACACAGGGTCAGCAGCATACAACAATAACTGTCTTTCCAGAGGGATCACAAGGCCCCGGGATGTGAGTGACATGGAAAGTACTGATGGAAAACTTTTAGATACCCTCTTACAGGGTACTGTGTGCTAACCAGACCCTGGAGGCCCAAGGTACCTAGCAACCATTCATTTCAATGCTGTCCTCAGGCCCTGTATTTTGCCCCAATAAGAAGTCAAACTGACGCCAATACTTTCTTCATTTTGTTTTCCTACTCTTTTTTATTTATTTCGCCCTGTATGGTGCAAATAAGCAGTGGAACTGGGGAAAAGGGGTCATAGCAGAGTCAAGCTGAGATGAAACCTGTACCAGTACAGGATTTATTTGTCAGGTTTTCATATTTGAATTGTTAGAGATTAGGAATAATAATATCAAAGGTTTCAGAGGTTGTTTAAATGTGTATTTCATCCTCCGGCCACCAGTTGTCGCCCTACTGAATCCTGACATGGACTAATCAGACAAGATGGCAGCCTGCTACTCTCAGTTTACTTGCCCCCCTACTAGAATAATACTTCCTAAAGTTTTAATATCCTACAGGAGAATTATGCTGCATAATATGTATTTTAACATTCATTTGTTATTTAATAGTCCATTGCTTTGTCATCAGTCTTCAGCTTAAGAGAAGATAACAGAATTCAGGAGCCGATATTGCGATTGGAGAGAGCATACAGGACTCATAGTACAGAAGGATGAATCAAAGCCACTATTAAGATTATTATTTATAGTGGAACTAGTGAGATGCGGATCCAGGTGCAAAAAATGTGATTTTGCTCCCACCCTCCCCCTCTCATGCCCAGTATGTATACAACCAGTGCTAATATTTTCATTGTTTTCCCCCCAGTCCTATTTACCCATTTAAGGGTATGTATTATTAATGTATTATTGAACGTAAAAGTTACAGGTGAGCAAAAACATGTTGATCTGCAGGGGGGGTGGGGGGTAAATTTCATTAGTTGCAAACAGTATTACAGTTGAGAGATAATGTTTCCAGCACAAGTGTAATAACAGTGTAACAGTAACGCTGGTCAGTATCTGTGTGCAACATGCAAAAATAACTCTTGTAAGTTACTTAGGGCTGGATTCAGCTTTTCACTCTCATGACTTACACTCATGACTTGCACTCTCATGGGTAAAACCATGATGGATTGCAGGGGGGGGGGTAAAATGAATGTCAGAGTGTGTATGCAGGGAGAATACTTTATTGTTGCATGTTGCACACAGATACTGACCAGCATTACTGTTACACTGTTATTAGACTTGGTCTGGAAACATCAGCTGTCACTTGTTATGCTGATTGCAACTAATTAAATTTACCTCCCCTGCAACATGGTTTTGCCCATGAGAGAAGTCATGAGAGTGAAAAGCTGAATCTTGCCCTTAGTTTGTAAGTCTGGATCTGGTCCATTCACTCAAGGAATGATATATTTAGTTAGGGGCACAATGTTTATAGACTAACTCATCTTAGTTACCATGCACTGTAAGTATATAACATGACATATGCATGGGTCCATACTCCTCGTTGTTTATAACCATTTCTTCACAGTTTGCCGGTTGAATTCCTCTAATATAAAACAGTGACTGGATTCAATGTCCACTAACAATATGACTGTAACAGTGTTTATAAACATTATGCTTTATATTCTTGAAACCAGAGCTTGAAGCCGGGGTGTATACAGTGGTATATTTCCATACCACCACTTCTAAAGACCAATCCCATCAATTCCACTTTGACCATAGCTTGAAACACTTATATAAATTAACACTGAAACCTTTTTTGCTTGTACAAGTTTATTTTGAAAGTAACTGATTTAAAGTAATTGATAATTAAACATGAAAATAAGATCCAGAATATTTGCCACAACAATTAAGACAATTTAAAAGTGAAATGTTTGGTTTTATGACAAGTGAATGAAATGAATTCCTTGACTCTTCTGATTTTTAGTTTTGCAATATTAAAATTGTCTAATTTTTTTTTGATAGAAATGGAAATATTATAAAGGACCATTTTACTCACTCTTACAAGTCACTCTTACTTTTCTATTACTAAAGGACCATTTGAATGGAGAGATAGATGTAACTATATAAAAATAATAATATCACAGTTTTAAAGTTAAATAATTTGTTACCTCAAATTAAATGACTTTTATCATCTTGATTGGTTTTGTAATATAGAATTTTCTTGTAGGAACATGAAATTCATGTCATGTATGTATCATATGTGATCATGTAACCATCGTTAAACATGTAGAGTTTGTGGTCATTAGGGTTGTAGGACAAACTCTGCACATTCTCCATCATCTTGTCATACATGACGCTCAGATTCCCTTCTTTACCAGTTTTAGTGTCATACATATAGAATATCTCCTCTTGTTTTAAGTTAAGGGTTCTAGTAACATATAAAACCCCACACACCATGAACGCATTGGTGGTCCCACGTTTGTATTGGGAGGTGTGCCAGGTATTTACCACTAAAAGAGAAATGGGATCAAGTTTACTTATAACTATATTACCAAATGAAGTCTCAGTTGCATAAATGACCCAAAGACCATATTCATCAGCGGCCAGATCAATGTCCTGCCAATCTGATGACGAGTATGAAAACCGATTATTGTAAGAGGCATCAGGGAGAGTTTGGCGCACTGCTGTATTGGTCTGTGGGTTATATTTGCAGAGGTCCCTGGTGTTGTAGAAGTTATAGTACATTGTGTTGTTGAACATAATCATCCCACCTCCTTGTCCATAAGCAGAACTGGGAAGCGACCTCTCTAGAGAGTGTGAATAGAGAAGAAGATTATTATATGAGGAGTAAAGTCGTAGCATATTCATTAGTCTGGCATTTGTATTTAGAGGAGACACCCATTGAACACTCTGATCAGCTCCTAGTAATGAATCTCTTCCCCATCCTCCATATTTGTAGCTGGATCCTAGATAGTTGAGTTGCACTACAAATGGTTTGCTGACATTGACAATTGTTCCATGTCCACAAGAACCTGTAGAATGAAATAAATAATAAATAAATGATATTTTCAAATATTAAGTCTTCTAAAAAGAAAAGCATATTTATATTCTATCTAGGTATGCTTGAAACATGTTGAATAGAAAATACAGAGCTATTAAGAGGAATGTTCCGGGGAGACTAAGGGATTTTTAAAAAAAAAATGCATTTGGAGATATATTTTATTGTCTCTTCCACCAACCGGAAAAGAGCATCTACCCAGAGGAGAAGCAGAGCAGGACTAGAGGACTAGAGGAGTGCCACCAGCAGTAGAAGCCAATGGAGAGGCACAGGGAGCAATGACCTTTTTTCTCAGCCAGGGCACTCCTTATTGGAACTGATTATACAGTAAGTGATTAGTATTTTATGTGTAGATAGTACAAGTAGTTATCAGATATATATATTGTTGTGGGGAACACAGCAACAGACACCATTGTGCATTAACAAGTGCTATACACAAACTCTCAGCTTTACCTATTGCTAATGCATTGTATGTTTGTTGTTACAGTTCCCACTTGTTAACTGCAAAAATATACCTGTAGTTATAAAACACTTTTAGTCATGTGATCCTACGTAATACAGAGTAGGCTTACTGACATTAAGAATCTTTTAAGTATCTGGTACAGTTATGACATACCGTAATTCACAGGAGGAAGAATGGGATTGGGATTTGGTTTTGTATTGTTCTTCTCACATTCTTCCAGACGTTTCTGTAGAGCCAATATATCTCTCCTAATAGCCAGCACATTGCTCTTATCATAGGTCTCCAACTGGTTCACCATAATAGAAATATTACGGATCTAGAATAGATTAGTAAAATGCTGTTTAAATGGTCTTTATTATATATATATATATATATATATATATATATATAGCATGTAGTATGTAGTACTTTACAATTCTGAATGAACATTTAAGTGTAATGTCTAATAAAAGATGTGCTGAGCTAGCCACGGTACACATGGGAGGTTTTTGGAGGAAAAAGAACTCTCAACATTAAATATTTAATGTTGACCTTCCTGTGTTGGTTTATTGCTGGTTTGTTTGCCAATGTCTTCCGTGCAGCCTGAGAGGACACTGTCGGCATCACGCATATACAATGTCCTCTCCGTACACGCTGGAGGCCCCGGAGCATTAGAGGAAGCTTCTTTTTCCAGGTTTAATTTCCTATTTCCTATCGCCTCCATGAGAACGATATCGTTCTCCTAGGGAAAACACTCCATTTGTTGGTGCCGGTACTCCACCACGAGAACGATATCAATATAGCCACCTTTACTCTTAATTACTGACAGTACTATCTACGATAAGGATGTAATAACAATGAACCACCGTAAGGTGTCATTTTACAATTACTATTATCTGAAACAGAGTACAAGGACTGGAATCTGTAATTAATTACTAGGATGGGGTGGGTTAAACCTGAATATGGAAATGTTTTTAGGAAGGGTAGTGGCCTTCCCTTATCCCTTGCATGTGTGGAAGTTTGGATGCATTTGGTTGGAGCTCCAATGTGTCTTCTTGAAACTTGTAGGAAAGTATTATTGTGCAAGGAAGGGTATTTAACAAAATTGATGCTGTAGTATACCGTTAATAAGACTGACAGAATAAAATCAGAAGTGTGTTTTTGGGAAGACCAGTAAGGATTGCATTGCATTAGTCAATGCAGGAGGTCAGGAGCTCATGAATTATAGGTTATGTATTGATTTGTGTTAGAGTTGTATGAGTGCATATTCTGGATTATTTTTATAATATATTTGCTTTAACTGTTTATACATTTATTGTTTGATATCTGAACCTAAAACCTAATGTTCATATTACTGGATTCATTCTGGACTTTGAGATTTTTTGTGATTTATAAGTCCAGTATCCAGACTCACCTCCATGTACAGAGTCTCCACCAAAACATTGGAGCCATTAAATGTGGATTTCAGCTGCCGTATAATGGTCTCCATCTCTTGGATCTCCAACTTCAGCAGCTCAAAGTCTAGCTCGGTGTAAGATACACCACCCTTCTCCATCTCCTCCACACGTATGGTCAGGTTTTTCAGTTTCTCCATATATACAGTCACTATACTCTGATAGCTGTGAATCTATAGAAAGTGATAATGCTATATTATAATGTTCAATGACACAGTAAAAGAATCAATCTATTTGTATTTAGTGAGATATATACAGAGATATGGTAATCTTTATCGGTGGATTTTAAACACCGGGATGGGATTTGTGTGTTTGGGCCTAAGAAAATCTCATGTCCGTTCCACCCTATGGTAATTCCCTGTTATTTCAATGAATGTTCAGTTATACCTTAGTGATCTCCTGCTGGACAGTGATGGTCAGGTTGTGGTTGGATTTTTCCAGCATCTCCAGTCGATCTACAGGGAATGTGGAATCCGGGAGTACAACAGAGCAATAACAGACTCCATGTTTATCCAGAGTCCCTGTCGAGTTGTGAATCTGTTAAATAATAAAGTTTCAGTATATCATAATCATGATATAAATAAATATTACTAAATGTTACTAAAATATTTACAAAAAAATACATGAAGTTAACATATATAAGACATATTACATATATAACAAAAGGTACAAACCATTGGAATATCCAAAATAATATGTTTCCAATATTATTAATAGAGGTGAATTTACGATAAAGATGAGCAGAATGCAGAGAACAGAATGGGGATATAGATTTGGGAGAGGGATCAGCCTGAGGGGTTAAGGGTAATAGAATCCTGCAATTCCTAAAATGTTTAATATACCATCAGAAATCCAAATGATGCTAAATAATAGATTTTAATGGAATTTTAACAGCTGTGTAGTGTCTCCATCTAAAAGTGCTAACAGTGAGAGCCCATAAATGCATAGAGTTCATACAGTGAGAGAGATATACCAAATAAATTCTCTATGTTACATCAGGGAGATAAACATACCTTAAAAGTTTTCTATATTATGGTCTTCATGTCAGGAGCGCCTTGTGTGTGTTTCAGTAGTTACTCAACTATACTACTCATTTTCTCAATTACTTCTTTCTCACCTGCAATTCTATCTTCTTTCTCAACATTCACTTCAGAACCATTGTGGAACCATTGAGGAATTATAACACATTGAACAGCCTCGCCAATACCCGGGTATATACATACCTTTGGCATCGAGGTACCTCATGCTAGCCAAACAAGATAAAATTACCGTATATACTCTAGTAATAGCAAAGTTTTTCAGCACATTTTTTTGTGCTGAAAGTGCCCCCCTCGAGTCAAGTCATTGTCCTGGAAGGTGGACTGTGTTACAGTTATCAGTCTACATAGCTGAATCCCAATCACATTGATCAGCCAGCTCTATGTAACTTAATTTCCCTCCAATGTTGTCCCTTTAAAGCCAGTCACTTGGAGTGTAGCTTGCAGGAAGTACAGCTTTCTTATGTCTTTACTCAGAGTGCAGCCATCTTATGTCTCCTGTTTCTCCTGTAACATTTTCCTCTCTGTTCCCAGTTACCAGAGCTGAACACATTGCTCAGAGATAAGATGGAGCTAAGGTAAATTAGGGGGAGAGCGTGACACTGGCATTACATCATGGCAAAGGAGCCTTACATTGCCTTATATGCCTTATATTAACCCTGCACATGCAGGAAAAGGGGGGACAATAGAGACATATAGGGGAAAATCTATAGAAGCTGGACATAGAGACCAGAGACAATGCAATCCTATGGGGGTAATGATCCATCAGTGACATGAGTGACATGAACCTTTCACATGACAGGCAGACATACATGACATGACAGACAGACTGGGGGGGAGGCTTATACTCAACTGAATGATATCTCTTTTCCACGAAAAACCCAGATTCAAACCTGGGTTTTTACCCTGGAGTTTTCCCAGGTCAAAAAAAGACCCCTTTTCCACTGCAGTGTGAACACAGGTTTTTTTTCCAGAGTTTTAAAGGGAAACCCCTTTTCCACTGCCTTGACCAGGGAGAAATCCCAGTAAAAACCCTACATTGGTCCTGGGAAAAAAACCTTGGTTAACCTGGGTTTTTTTTTGTCAGTGAAAAAGGGGTATAAGTTATCCCAGTTTTTATGTGAAATTAGGTGCCCCGGCTTATATTCAGTTCGACTTATATACGTATATACAGTACTTGAGAAGGGCTTGCATTTATTGCTTATCTCATACACAGCCAACTGCAATGTCATAGGAATATAGCAACAGTATACTTTATTTTTGAGAGTTAGAAGCATATAGATAATTCTGATACAATAGGAAGCCAAATTTGGCTTCAAGGATAATTAATGCATAGAGTTAAAAAATTGTTAAAATAGTTACTTAAAATATAAACTATAATATAGAAAAATAAAATTGCTGCTGTTCAGGTTTTATTAAAAGATTATTAATTCAAATATATAGTTCAAATAGGTAATGTGTTCACAGTTTGGTTAACTGTGAACAGAAAACTAAACTCAGAACATAAAAAAATTACTTAAAAGATCAGTTTAATGATAGTATAGCAAAAGTAGATTAGCTAGGTATAACAATACCTGTGAAACTCATTATCTGGTTTTAGAAAATCCTCAACTTACCTTTCCCAAGGTTTCTGCTGTTCCACCAATAAAATTTAAATAAAAGAATTACTGTGTCTTTACTTACCTTATACACCTCTCCATCTGCGTTGAGTTCTGAACCTGAATGATAAACAATAAATAAAGCACTGCTAAAGAAGTAACTGATCATTCTTTATTTTAGGTAGGGGTTGTCGCGTTTATACTTGTACACCTCATAGCAAGTATACATGTGTATGTACATTATTCATTTCCAATAATAATAATAATAATAATAATAATAATATGGTGAATCTGAAGCATTGTCACTTACAAATCTGATGTTCCTGTAGAACTTACCAGACTGAGCGCCTGAATCCGGCAGATGCAGAGGATCAGTATGAGTAGGGTAAGCATGGCTTCCATCATTTGTACCTGACTGCTTCTAATATGCTTCAGATATACCGATATATATAACTATTAAGGTAAATTCCACTCCCTCTTTCTCAGAATTCTTCACACAATTAAGGAAATGTCCTGAATAAATAATAAAAGGAAATAATCTATCGTGAGTGACATGATTATTTACACGTTGGCAGTCAAATATCTCCATATGGTATTTTATTATTTGGGTTCACTACAAATAAGGAAGATAAAAGGAAGTAAATTTAATCCAAAGAGTTTTTTAAATGTGATGAAGATTAGCTTTGTTCCGATCCCTCTTGTTTTAGTATACTCGATTGATCCGTGATATCCAGGCATCCGTTCAACCGTCAACTGCTAGAAACTACCTTGTGCAAATGGATCTTACCCAGGGTAAACCTGCACTTTTAATACTTCTGTGATGGTCACGCTTCTGGAAGACGTCCAAGGTGTCATTTCTCAGAAGTGTAGATGCAGCGTTATGCAAAATACCTGATCTGGCTCGAAGATTTAAGTATAACAGCAAAAATAGCTGCAGGGAAATTCAAACGTAAAATATGCAAACCAAATTAAATGACACTATCTATCTGAATTAAAGATGTTCATTATTTGTTTATGTATGTATGTATGTATGTCATAGCCAGGTTGTACCATATGATGTGCTCTGCTCCAGATCATAAATCCAAGATAATGGAAATTCTGACATATGTAGTTAAGACAAAAGAATAGCTTACATAAATCCTTTATTGAATAGGATAAGAGGCACTACCAGGCTCATAGACAGTAAAATATCTATCTCTATATTGATAATACAGATCCAACTTCATATCCGACGTTTCAGAGACATTACGTCTCTTTTCTCAGGGATCTATGGACATAGCTCCATAGATCCCTGAGGAAAGAGACGTAATTGCAAAAAAGACATAAACAATGCATGCACATATATAGACTTTATTTGGGTTATTTTTGGACTCTGAAGAAAATTGCAGAATGCTACTGAAACATTGGTGACCTGCTAATTCTGCTAATTTACCCATGTGTAAAAAAGTAAAAAGTCGTTTTCTTCATTGAATATAAACCTTGCGTGCGACTTCCATTCTGGGGGATGTTTTGATCATTTTTGAAAAGCACCACATACAATTTATTTTTACAGAAAATTTCCCTTTAAGGACAGGCCGTTACTTATGGCCCTGCTGCTTTTTTTTTTTTTTTTTTATAAAGGCAGGGGGCACCAAATGATCACATTTTTTCACCCCCTTCCCCACTGAAAAAAGTTGTGGCACCCCTGTCTATGTATTATGTGATACATTTGTAGTTTACACTGTGGCACATGTCTTGTACATGAATTCATACTCCTTATTGTTCAGAACCCAGGACTGGTTCCAAACCTTTTACAGAAGACGGGAGTGAAGTCCCCTGCCACTTCCCTTGCGCCTGCGGGGTTCAGGACACTTCCATGTACAGAATCCTACCTTAACCTCTCTGCACGGCAATCCTGTGTGTCTGACCATGACATTTATTCATTTTGATAATGAAGATTAGATTTTCATAATGGTGTGTTTATTATATGAAATAATTAAAGAGGAAAATAACATCCAGGATATTTGCTACAACAATTGTTAGGACAATTTGAGAGTAAAATGTTTGGTTTTATGTGAGGTTCATTCAACTTTTTAATTTTGAAATGTGGAAATTGAAATTAAAATATGATGAAGGACATTTGTTACTACTATATGTTTCTATTACTTTCCTATTACTAAAAGAAAATTTCAGCGGAGAGATAGATGTAATCCATAAATAATTACACAATTGTAAAGTAAAATCATTTGTCGCGTCATCCAAATTTAATGACTTGTATCACTTTGGTTGACTGGTGACTGGTATTGTAATATAAAAATGAAATCAGGTTTTATTTCCTTGGAGAGGTTTGAAATTGATGTCATATGTGATCATGTAACCCTCATTATACATGTAGAGTTTATGGTCATTTGGGTTGTAGGACAGACTCTGCACGTTCTCCTTCATCTTGTCAAACACGATGCTCAGATTCCCTTCTTTACCAGTCTTAGTGTCATACATATAGAAAATCATCTCTTGTTTTAAGTTAACGGCTCTAGTAGCATATAAAACACCACACACAATAAATGCATTGGTGGCCCCGCGTTTGTATTGGGAGGTGTGCCAGGTTTTTTTCACTAAAAGAGAAATGGGATCAAGTGTACTTATAACTATGTTACCAAGTGAAGCCTCAGTTGCATAAATGACCCAAAGACCATATTCATCAGCGGCCAGATCAATGTCCTGCCAATCTGATGATACATAGGAGAACCGATTATTGTAAGAGGCATCAGGGAGAGTATGACGCTCTGCTGTATTGGTCTGAGGGTTATATTTGCAGAGGTCCCTGGTGTTGTAGAAGTTATAGTACATTGTGCTGTTGAACATAATCATCCCACCTCCTTGTCCATAAGCAGAACTGGAAAGTGACCTTTCTAGAAAGTGTGAATAGAGAAGGAGGTTATTATATGAGGAGTAGAGTCGTAGCATATTCATTAGCCTGGCATTTGTACTCAGAGGAGACACCCATTGAACACTCTGATCGGCTCCTAGTAATGAATCTCTTCCCCATCCTCCATAGTGGTAGGATGATCCCAGCCAGTTCAGCTGCACTACAAATGGTTTGCTGACATCCGCAATTGTTCCATGATCACAGGAACCTGTATAATGAAATAAATAATAATATAATAATAGCATTTTCAACTTACAGATGTTGTGACTGCATATTATCATAAAGTTTTAGTAAGTATTAAATACAGAGTTGTGACCTACCTAGTTGCCCAGGAGGAAGACCTGGGTTGGGATTTGGTTTTGTATTGTTCTTCTGGCAGTCTTCCAGACGTTTCTGTAGAACCAATATTTCCTTCCTGATAGCCAGAACATTGTTCTTATCATACGTCTCCAACTGGTTCACCAACACAGAAATATTACGGATCTATAATTGAATAGAAAAATGTTGGTGAAATGGTCTTTATTTATTTATTTTTCTTACATATTTTTATTGAGTGGTTGCAGTATATCATACAATACAAACTAAACAATGGACTAACCCGTAGTCCATAAGGATAAACGAGCAATAAACAGATAACACATAACTGTGAAGAGTATTCATGAAATATTTTTGTTTTAATAAGAGGATAGTAGTAATGAGTAGTGATAAAGTAGGAAGTTGGTAAGAGGTAGAAAGGGAAACACACATATACAGCATGGCAGACTTTATAAGTGGCAGAGGGGAAAAAGAGAGAGGTAATCGGAGAGGAATGGGCAGTCGTGTTTGAAAATAAGAGACCATGGATCCCAAATTTTGCATAAGGATGCAGACAAGTTTATGAGAATTGATGTCATGTAGTCTATTTTGTATATGAACCACATCTTACTAAGTATCAGTTGAAATGAATATGCAGCAATAGAACAGGTAACTGCTGCCATCAAGTGGTGAAAGAGTCTGCTCTAAGGCTGCATCACAAGGGAGACGATACTATTGTGGAATAAATGGAAAGTCCCTGTGGAAAAGGGTTGTGAGGAAATCCTTAACCAAAGACCACATAGCTGCATTACTGCTTGTGCGGATATTTTTGTATTGTATTGTTCTGGATGTATGATCAAGTCTCACAGAAATGTTGATATGAGTAGTGGAGAGTAATTGAGTATGGAACAAGAAAAATATGTATGTTTTTATATAAAGCTCGCCATTCACTAGAATTATTTTAACCCAAATCCATGAATTTTGTGGATTTGGGCTAAAAAGCGTCTAGAGTGTGGTCAGCTAATGATACAAATTGGTGATAAATCGCCTTTTCAACACCCTGAGCGATATTGTTGATCAATCCGACTTCTGGATTTTTTTTAGGGGCACCATTGGAACGATATTGTTCTAGTGAATAGTAATAAAGTTGGGGCAATTTTGGCATGGGAAAATCAACCCATTTATAGGCACCAATACGATATTGTTCTAATGGATGCCCAGCTTTAGTTATAAGTATAGAGGTTGTTTATAGCAATCAATAAAGTTGGAGAATGCATCTTCCTGAAGAAAACACTTAGCCATAGATTTACTAAGGGGTGGTTTGTTAGCATTTTTTTTTGGAAAACTGCTAGAATATCTTCAAAAAAACTCAAAAATAAATTAGATGGTTATAAGTGGCAATTTGGTGAAAATAGCCTCTTTTATAAATAATACAAAAACAAAACTCCAAAATACCTCTTTGTAAAAAAAAATCCAAATCTTGACCCACCTCCAGGTACAGAGTCTCCACCAAAACATTGGAGCCATTGAATGAGGATTGCAGTTGCAGTATAATAGTTTCCATCTCTTTGATCTCCAACTTCAGCAGCTCAAAGTCCAGCTCGGTGTAGGAAACATGACCCTTCTCCATCTCCTCCACACGTATGGTCACGTTTTTCAGCTTCTCAATATATATAGTCAGTATACTTTGAGAGTTGTGAATCTGTAATAGTTATATTTATAATATAATGTTACAATAAAACAATAATTATAAAATTTACTTTTGTGGTGCTGTTTGTATGAGGAGAGATATGTAGGACATCAGGGATAAGGTCATTTATGACATTTTGATGGCTCACAAAAACAAAGTTACCTTTTACTGTAATTAGAAAAATTATTTTAAAGCCTTGATGTGTGCAGTGTCATGTAAGAAGAAATGTGAAGTCAGGACTTTGTGAGTTTAGGCCTAAGACAATCATTCAGTCAGTTTCCTACTCCCCCATCGAGTTTATTCCTTGTTATGTACAGCAGGGCTGGAAGTGGGGGTGTATTGGGGGTATGCCATAACTACTAATGTATAATTGAAAAAATACAAATCCATTGACTTCTATTATTTATTTTATGTTTCCATACCATCACTTCTAAATGTCCATACCCACGCTTCTAAATTTCCACTTCAACCACTGATCTACAGTATATGAAAGTACAGCTATACCTTAGTGATCTCCTGCTCGACAATGATGGTCAGGTTGCTGTTGGATATTTCCAGCATCTCCAATCGATCTGCGGGGAATGTGGAATCGGGTAGTACAACAGAGCATAGACAGACACCATGTTCATCCAAGGATCCTGTTGAGTTGTGAATCTGTTGAATCATAAAGCTTCTGTATTTTATATTAGGGAGCGTTATTTTCAAGAGGTTACAGATGACATGAGATAATGCAGATTGCATGGATACATTGATGCAGCAACCCTGTGATTGCGGGGCTCCAACACATGCTAAGTTACCAAAGTTAGTTTTGCATCACTCAGAAAGTCTAGTATTTTTCCATCCTGGGATTATACTCAATCTCAGCCTAAATGAGCTAAAAAGTGGGGATGTTGCTCATAGCAACCTATCAGATTCAAGCTCCAAAGCCCAAATCTGATCGGTTACTATGGGCAACCTCCCCACTTTTCCAATCCCGCAGTTTAGTAAATTTAAGGTCCTGTGTTACCAAAATTATTATAGCCTTGCCAAGTTTTCAGCATGCCTATCTCTGCCTTCAGAGCAGAGATTAGGCATGCTAAATAAGAAGAACCAAAGCTAGTTTGAAGAACCGCACGTTATATCTGAAAAATATAAGGTAGGGGTAATTTACTGTGTGAGGGGAGTGACCTTCCCCATGCCCACATGGGAGTTACAGTCATAGAACTGAACTTCTGATGCGGACAAAGCTCCAAGTGCAGTGGATTTATTGAAAATACAAAAAAGGTGCTACTAGATCCTGAAACCCTTCCCATGCCCCTTCCCACAAGTGTTTTGATTTTCTGGTAGAACTTACCAGACCGAGAGCCTGGATCTGGCATATGCCGAGCATCAATATGAGGAAGGTAAATATGACGTCCATCCTTTCTCCTGTACCTGACTTCTTCTGATAAACCGGTATATATAGCTATGGCATTATATACCACTCCTCCATTCTCTAATGCGTCACATAATTTAGTTCTAGAAAACTATGAGAACTAATAGATAAATGGGCTATAAATGACAAATATCAAAATGTACTGATTACAAAGATGGGGAAATGATGTATCATGTATGACACGGTTATTACACTTTGGCAGCCAACTATCTCCATGTCGTAGTTTATTATTTAAAATCTGATTGTGCTGCAAACCATTTGAATTCAACACATATGATATGACAACAACCATAGCAGTTCCTGGGTTCTGTAATGGGGCGTCTGTGAAACTTGGTAATCGCAATGTCAAGACCAGAGTTCAGGCACCTATAGACCCTACCAAGGCTCATATATTGCTTAATGAAAAATCTCTCCCTGGTCGGATGTGTCTTTCCTAATTATTTATGAATTAATATTCCTAATATTTATGAAATTAAGTCTGGATACTTTACAATGCACACTACCTGATCGGGTAATGTAAGAACCCAAGGTAGGACCCAGCTCAAAGAGTCAAATGTAACAAATGTTTGATGCACAGTATTGATCCACAGTTCAATATAACAGCCATAATAGCTGGAAAGATGCATTTAAGTAAAACCATGATGAACTGCAGTGGGACAGGTATTTAAAAAGTGCCAACAGAATATAGATGCAACATTTTTGTTGTGTTATTTCTATTTATTTAAATGGCCTTATTTCGACATGGCCTTCCCTGGCAACTGTACAATGAACACAAGAGGTTCTGACACATAGCATTCCCAGTATGAAGCACCATTGATTTCCCTGTGCCAACATGTAAGATTTTCCCAATCATTCTAATGATTACGTTAGATCACAAAGTACATGTAAGGCATGTATGCCGCAACCACGGCAAATGTGAACATTTAAATTTATACTAAAAACAAAATTTGTCACCTTATCGAGACAAACTGAGATGAGGGAGGTTGAAATTTGGGCACTTGGGAGGTATGTAAAAAGTGCATATTGGGTATACTGTTCAGGAATGGGACTATATAATATATATTGCGTGTGAAGTCTTGATATGCTACACACATTGTAGAATGCCATCTCAGACCTCTAATTTACTTTATACAGTGTGCCAGTGTTTCCCTGATAATAAGACCTACCCCGAAAATAAGACCTACCTTATTTTTTCTAAAACCAACCCCGAAAATAAGCCCTAGTGAATTCCCCGGGACTGGGGGCATGATGGGTATAAAATCAGGACTGGGGGGCATAATGGGGATAAAAGCAGGAGTGTTTATATAAATATCTGTCAATGTTAATTAAAATAAGACCTAACCCGAAAATAAGCCCTATGGTGTTTTTTTGGAACAAGACAGTGGGGTATATTTACTAAGCAGGGAGATTGCAGTGAAATTCGAATTTGGGGAAGTTGCCCATGGCAACCAATCAGATTTGAGCTCTCAGTTTCATTTTACACTCTGGAGAATGTGAACTCAAATCTGATTGGTTGCCATGGGCAACTTCCCCAAATTCGAATTTCACTGCAATCTCCCTGCTTAGTAAATATACCCCAGTGTCTTATTATCGGGGGAAACACGGTAATACTTAATATAACCAGCATGTAATACAGCAACATTAAGGGGGGTTTCTGGGCAACCCGAAGGGAGATTAGTGGTGGATGGAGAGAGGTGTGAATGGAGGAAAAGAAGCCTGGTAATGAAAGGGTTTGGGTGTGAGAGATTGTCAGTCTCATGTTGCCAATCAGATTAGACTTGGAAACAGCCCTGTGCAGGAGATGTGTGGCGTGTCTTGTGGTGTGAGGAGCCGGATCTTGATACTCACTTGGGGGGAAAGCCTGAGCTGAATAATTTGGTGTGTGATTTGGATAGAGGGGACAGGAGAATAGGCTGCTGATAGTAGCGGTTCTGGATTAGAGATTATAACTCTCGCATGAATACTGAAAGTGTGAGGAGGCTGAAGCGACCTGGGGAGGTTATATAAGGAAGCTGGTTACCTCAGAGAGCAGAGCTGTGCTGAGTAATATTGTTATCTTGTGAGGGAATTGTTTTATCCCAGAATATTAAGATAATTAAGGTAACTATTACAGTTTAAGATGGACACTTAGGGGCCGATTCAATCCCGCACGAAGACGGGAAAAAATGCAAAGTGCGTCTATTACGGGACTGAAAACTTGCAAACGAAAAAACTCAAGTTTTCCTGCCTTACGCAAACAGTGTAAGGCACAAAACTTCGCACAAAGGGGGAGTGAATCGGCCCCTTAGGGTCAGATTCAGATGTTTAGGCACTCATGACTCATGACTTAAGCTGGCCATACATTATAAGATAAATTGTTCAAACTGAAAGATTTTTCAAGAGTGGGCCAAACCATGTTGATTTGCAGGGGAGGCAAACTGAATTAATTGGAAGGAACAGAGAAAGTCCGGCGCTCCAATCCAATTACTGATACTAGTTTTCTATGGGAGCTTGACCACTCCCCAATATGGCTGCTGCACACTTTCAAATGGAGGGCTGTCTTACTACAGACATCCTTGTTACACATAATGCAACATGATTAGGGACTCACCTACTGGAGGTGCCTTGACGCTGGGCAGGTGAGCTTAACCCAATATAGCTATATTGTGAACTAAACCTCCTCTATATGAATGTACAGACACATAGTGCTATATATTGTTTGGATTGGAGCGCCGGACTTTCTCTGTTCCTGTTCCTATTTACACATTGGTCTTGTTGTCCTTGGCTGCACCACCTTCATATATATATACACTTGTACACATTTAATATATTTGAATAGAAGCGCAGCCTGTCCTTTCTTGAAACTGAATTAATTGCAAATTCTAATAACAGTGTAAAAGTAACGCTGGTCAGTATCTCCCTGCATGCAAACACCCCCTCCCTCCGCAATTCATCATGGTTTACCCACTCTCGTTGAGTGTATGGGAAAGATTTTTTCAAACGATTGGCCGATATCGCTAAGAACCGGTCGTCAAACGATTTTTTGATCTTTTGACATGGTCAAACTTAAATAGTTTTTTAGGTAAAAAATCGTTCAGTGTATGGACACTTGCAATAATCCTGCCATAAAGACCCACTTAATAAGCATAAACCAAAACGATAAAAAAAAAAAAGTTTGGAAGTACTAATTTGCATATTTTTTTTCCCATACAATCATTGTACAGTGTATGGCTGCTTCCAATTCCTTAAAATTCTTACTTTAACTGTCCCCTTCCATTACCATAACCCTAACCAGGGCTCAAAGTGGGGGGTATATGGGGTTATGACATACCGGCACTTCTCCCACTGTTATAATGGAAAAATATCAAATCCCCATTGACTTACATTATTTCCTATGTTTCCATACTGCCACTTCTGAATGTCCATACCCCCACTTCTAAATTTCCACTTCAACCACTGACCCTAACCATCCCTTCCTTGCAGTCTAACTCCAACCTTCCCTTTTGAGATCCATCGCCCTCCTGTATCATCTGTAAACCTTAATCTATATGATCTTGAAACACATATATAAATAAACAATGACGCCTTTTTGCTTGTACAAGCTATTGATTTATTTAAAATATGAAAAAACTAAAGACACAAATACTATCCAGGATATTTGTGAAGACAATTTTAAAGTAAAGTGCTTGGTTTTAAGTCATTCAAATGAGATTACTCTTATCAACTCTATAGTATTAAAATCTTGAAATTTCTAGATATGTTGCATATAATTGAAATGAAAATATTATGAAGGACAATTGTCATGACTATGTATTTCTATTACTATATAGACTATTTGAGTGGAGAGATAGATCTAACTACTGTACTCCATAAAAATAATGACATCACAATTTTAAAGTAAAATCATTTGTCGCATCATCTAAATTAAATGACTTTCATCACTTTGACTGGTTTTGTAATTTAAAAATTTTATTTAGGTTTTATTTCCTTGGAGAGACTTGAAATTGATGTCATATGTGATCAGGTAGGCATCGTTATACATGTAGAGTTTATGGTCATTTGGGTTGTAGGACAAACTCTGCACATTCTCCATCACCTTTTCAAGTATGATGCTCAGATACCCTTCTTTACCAGTATTAGTGTCATACATATAGAAAATCACCTCTTGTTTAAAGTTAAGGGCTCTGGTAACATATAAAACCCCACACACCATAAATGCATTAGTGGCCCCACGTTTGTATTGGGAGGTGTGCCAGGTTTTTTTCACTAAAAGAGAAATGGGGTCAAGTTTACTTATAACTATGTTACCAAGTGATGCCTCAGTTGCATAAATGACCCAAAGACCATATTCATCAGCGGCCAGATCAATGTCCTGCCAATCTGATGATAAATAGGAGAACCGATTATTGTAAGCGGCATCAGGGAGAGTTTGGCGCTCTGCTTTATTCGTCTGTGGGTTATATTTGCAGAGGTCCCTGGTGTTGTAGAAGTTATAGTACATTGTGTTGTTGAACATAATCATTCCACCTCCTTGTCCATAAGCAGAACCGGAAAGTGACCTCTCTAGAGAGTGTGAATAGATAAGGAGATTATCATATGAGGAGTAGAGTCGTAGCACATACATTTCCCTGGCATCTGTATATAGAGGGGCCACCCATTGGACACTCTGATTAGCACCTACTAACGAATCCCTTCCCCATGCTCCCCATTTGTAGCCAGATCCCAGCCAGTTCAGCTGTACTACATAAGGTTTGCTGACATCCTCAATTGTTCCGTGTTCGCAGGAACCTATATAATAAAATAAATAAAAATTATTTTTAATATTATTAATACCTTTTTAAGGTATAGTACAGTTTCAAAACCAACTTCTAGCTTTTTCCAGGTGTTATTCCAATTCCCAACTATTAACTGCAAAAATATACCTATAGTTATGCAACACTTAATAATTTCATTGAGTTCTTCTAAGTATCAGATAGAGTTGTGACCTACCTAGTTCCCCAGGAGGAAGACTTGGGTTGGGATTTGGTTTTGTATTGTTCTTCTGACAGTCTTCCAGACGTTTCTGTAGATCCAATTTATCCTTCCTGGTAGCCAGAACATTGTTCTTGTCATAGACCTCCAACTGGTTCACCATAATGGAAATATTACGGATCTAGAATTGAGTAGAAAAACGTTGGTTAAATTATCTTCTTTTTTTTAATAATATTTTTCATTGATTGGTTGCAATATATCATAAACAAATAATAGACTAGCTTGTAGTCCATAATTTAGGATAAATTACAATAAGTGATGTATGTGGATGTTGTATACAGTAACGGCAAAAGAAATTTTGTGCCTCGCTACAGCAATTTCCTGGGCCCATCACATTTAAAAAGCACTATTTTTTCCGCTGCTACGCAATGGCACAACGTTGACATCCATGTTTTCAAACCAGTAGGTGCATGCCTGTGTTCCTTTGAATGTGTACCTAGAAGGTTGAAAGCACTAGACCTTCTGAGACAAAAGTACAAGTAGTTGAGTTGTGTGAGATATGTGCATTTTCCGGACATGTTTGTTAGATATAGTGGGATTGGAGTCTTGTCATGTCTATACAACTTTTTTTAAATGTATAGTTCAACTCTTTTTATACATTTATTGTTTGAGGCTTAACTTAACCTAGAGCTAAATGTCATTATAATGATATAAGATTCTGGATTATACCAGATTTACAGACACAGGCCCAAGCATCCAGACTCACCTCCAGGTACATAGTCTCCACCAAAACATTGGAGCCATTAAATGAGGATTGCAGTTGCAGTATAATGGTCTCCATATCTTTGATCTCCCATTTCAGCATCTCAAAGTCCAGCTCAGTGTATGAAACAAGACCCTTCTCCATCTCCTCCACACGTATGGTCACGTTTCTCAGCTTCTCAATATATACAGCCAGTATACTCTGATAGCCGTGAATCTGTAAAAGTTCATATTTAGTGTAACATTTGTTTATTAGCATTCCAAAAGTGTACAAACAGCACATATGTCCAACAGCAAGAGATGTAAAGTATTAAGATACAAAGTACCAACAATAAAAATAAGAAACTAAAACATAATAAATCAATATGAAAGGGAAGGGTTGAAAAGTGGAATGCAGAATCAATAATGGCATAAAAGTAAGCAGTCCTGGGTTGGACTTACAGTAGAGGACTTTAGGAAGCAAGCTGCTTATAGGAGTCTGTGCCTTTAAAAAGCA
Source organism: Platyplectrum ornatum (assembly GCA_016617825.1). Classification (NCBI taxonomy): domain Eukaryota; kingdom Metazoa; phylum Chordata; class Amphibia; order Anura; family Limnodynastidae; genus Platyplectrum; species Platyplectrum ornatum. Next base: position 50,811 of record JABWIB010000278.1, read on the forward strand.
CCCACGGGCTCAGGTCGTAACAAATTCCAGCACTTATCGAGAGTCAAGGTAGAGGGATCTTCCATATCCATTTAAGGATCAACACTAGCAGCCCATTCAGTTCTTCGGAATGGCAAGCAGGCCATCTTCAAAATTACCAGTTTATAATGCTTAAGGCCAGTTGGACACCAGATATGTTAGGGTTGTGGCGAATCACCCAGGCTAGAGCCTCCATGCACAACACAAAGATCAAGGGGGGAAGAGGACAGTCTTACTGCATGCCATTATGAAAGTGAAAAGGACCCCTCCTTTCCTTTCACTTTGCCCTTTAGTCCACGGGGTATGGTATAATGACAATATCCTATTACGGAAAACAACACCCATAGCTAAGCGTCCTAAGACCTGTCCCATAAGCAACCATTCTATTCTATTAAAAGCTTTTTCAGCGTTGGTAGACAATAGAATCATTGGTATAGACCAAAAAGACTTTGACAGTGTTGTCCTTAGTCTCAAGGCCAAGTACAAAACCAACTTGGTCAGAATGGACAAGGTCGGGAAAATACGGGTTCAGAAGAGCAGCAAGCATTTTAGCCAAGAGTTTAATACCTGCATTGAGTAGTGTTATCAGCTGGTAACTGGAACACTGGGCTGGGTGCTTTTTTATCCTTAGGAATTACAGAAATATTGGCATCGGCCTGGTGTGTGCATTGTCACGTAAGAAGAATTATGATGACAGGACTGTGAGTTTGACCTTAAGCCAATCATATGTCAGTTTCACCCCCCACCTGTGTTTATTCCTTGTTACCTACAGTAAATGAAAGTCTGGGTATACCTTAGTGATCTCCTGCTGGACTGTGGTGGTCAGGTTACGGTTGGATATTTCCATCATCTCCAGTTGATCTGCTGGGAATGTGGAATCTGGGAGTAAAACAGAGCATTCACAAACTCCTCGTTCATCCAGAGACCCAGTTGAGTTATGAATCTGTTAAAACAGAAATCTTCAGTATTTTATAACAGGGAGAATTATTTTGACAATTATTATTAAATACCATGGTTAAAACAGAGTAAAACAAGGGTAAACACGTTACCTGACATGTCAGCTTTAATTGGACTGCTTCAACATCTAAGCACCCTGTGCTTCTGGACTACAAATTGCTATATGATGCCCCTATACTTGTAATATTATGTGACGTCTTATATAGCCTATTGCTTACTATGTAACTAATTAAAAAATGTCCACATGTATGTTTTTACTATGCAACTAATTCTTATATATGATCAACTTAATTTCATCTACATAATACAATGCAATGTTTACTATACAGTAATTGTCTTTTTCTTTCCCTTGCAAAACATTTCATTTCAAATATTAAATCTTTTACTCATCCTACAAACCTTGGGAACAATCCCTCATCTCCTGATGCATTTATGCTCTTCTCTCTCATATCCTCTCTAGGCCTCTCCCAGTGGAATGATTCCCCTACTCATGAGGATGATAATTACATTGATCTTGTGTTCTCTAAACTCTGTACACTCTCACTTACTAACTACCCTCATCCTCTTTTAGACCATCACCTTGTCACCTGCCAGCTTTCCCCTACTACTCCCACTTCTTTGCCAAATCTTATTAAACCTCATCACACTCGTAGAAATCTTAATGACCAACTATATGTTTAACAACTGCTGTCTCCAATTCTTAATTTTCACTCTCCTGATATGGCCATATCTCCTCTTAATCCTCCACACCATCTTATCCACGTTTAATGTCTGGTCACTTTTTGGCTCCTTGCTGTCCTTCTCACCCCACTCGCCCTCACTCAAACCTGCCCCGTTCACCTCTGCAACACTGACAGAATCCGCTTCTACCTATCCATGGATAGGATAGATGCTCTCTTATCGTCTCCCGACTATATTTCCTAGACTATTGCAACATCCTCCTCTGTGGTCTTCCTAAGAACCACCTAGAGCCCCTACAAACTTATCTTCCTCACCCACCGCACCACCTCTGCCTCCCCCTCTGCCAATCCCTACATTGGCTTCCACACTCCACAATGATGTATGAAAAATTTAAGGTAAAGGTAATTTATTATGGCCTTCCTCTTGCCCACATGGGAGTTACAGCGTCAGAAATTCTCTACTGATGCAGACAAAGATCTGACTGCTGTGGATGCATCTCTTCTTAAATGATGTACAATATAGTCATTGGGTCGCATTCATAGTTTTATGCACATACTGGCATTCATACTTGTGGATATATTAGAACAAGGTGCTAGATCTTGAAACCCATCCCATATCACATCCTACAAGTATTTTTTGATTTCCCAATAGAACTTACCAGACTGAGCGCCTGGATCTGGCTGATGCCGAGCATCAATACGAGGAAGGTAAATATGACGTCCATCCTTTCTCCTGTACCTGACTTTTTCTGATAAACCGGTATATATAGCTATGGAATTATACTCCACCCCCTCCATTCCCTAATGCGTCATGAAATTTAGTTCTATAAAACTATGAGAACTAATAGATAAATAGGCAATAAATGACAAGTATCAAAAAGTACTGATGAAAAAGATTGGGGAATTATATATCATGTATGACACGGTTATAACACTTTGGCAGCCAACTATCTCCATGTGGTATTTTATTATTTAAGTTGGAAAAAAAATCTGATTGTACTGCAAACTGATCAATTTGAATCAAATGCCTATGGACAGCAACCATAGTTATGTTCCTGGATTCTATAATGGGGCCTCTGTGAAACAGCGTAATCGCAATGACAATACTGGATTCCTAGCTTGCTTAATGAGACCCCCTGGTCAGAGGTGATTTTCCTATTAAGTCTGGATACATCACAGCATGATGCTACCTGATCAGGTTATGGAAGAAAACAAGGTAGGACCCAGCTCAAAGAGTCATATGTAACAAATATTCGATGTACAGCAATGACTACTGTATGAAGTTGATCCACAGTTCAATATCAAGCAAAAGCATGTTAAACCACAATAAACTGGGGCGTAAATTTAAAATGGTAACTGTACAATGAACAGGTTCAAGTAAGAAATTAGGTTCTGACACAAAGCATTCACAGTCTGAAGCACCATCAAGCACCATATGCTAACCTTTTCCTTCCATTATCCTATACACGGTTGTATAGTTGATTTTGTGTAATAATATCTCAAAATACAATGTATTTTAAAAAATATTAATATTTTCTGGAATAATAAGTATCGGTCAAAATTAATTCAAAATAAGTCACAATAAAAAATTTAAGAAAAATATAGCCTCTTTAATGTAATTTTCCTAGTGTCATTTTGCATTTCTAATAAATCTTTAAGTAGTTTATACGAAGTGAGAAATGAGAGAAGTCTGTAAACATAAAATAAACAAATCAACAAAAACCCTTCATTAATAGCGCTAGTTTTATGATCTACTACTACATACTTCAATTAAATGACTAATGAAGGATTACTAGACCACTTAAGACTTTTAAGGAAATATAATGTTATCCATTAAAATTGATCTGCCTTGGCATCTTATGGATCTCAATAAACAATTGAAAAAAGTTTTGTTAATTAATCGATTTTTATTTAGTTTAGTTTAAACTTTTTAAAAGTTTACCAAAAACAGAAAAAAACAAGTCATTACCTTGTCAAAACACGCACACACACACACACACATTTATATATATTATCTATATAGTTTTTTTGTCTTTTTAATTTTGTAGAACCCTACTTTATTTGCAGAGGTCCCAGCTCATAAAGAATGGAATAACATGCTTAAGGGATCTAAGCAAGGTGGGTTTTTATGTCTGTATCCAAAATATATTTCTGTACAAAATCCAGGATTGTATAAAGTGTTATTTGATACATGCGCAGTCCTCAATCTAAGGCTCTGAACTCATTAAGACTAAGGTGTAGAGGTCCTCTAATTGATTTTACCACATACAACATTTTAAAATAAGCGCTGTTATAACTGGCTGTCACTTATATTTCCATACTGAGACTCCTGTCCATGTCTATGGCTACTCTCTTGGGGTTAAATTTACTAAGCAGCAATTTGTTAGCCATTTTGGAATTTACTAAGTGGTGATTTTCGGTCAAATCACTGATTAATTGATCACTAATTAAAACGACGAATCGCCATTTTAAAATTGCTGTGGTGATTTGTAACATTTCTGACATAGACCATTAGGCTCCTCCAAATCAAAGTTGATATGAGCTGAAGGCACCAGTAGCATGTATGCAAGTATGCCTTTCCCAAGTGAATTTCTTGTGTTTTGTGGATTGTGATGAATTTGTTTCTTGTGATAAATGCTGCAATGCTATCCTTGTGTCCTTGTGAGATGGAGTAGGACCATCACCAGCCCCAGTTCAAGTAAGAATTTTTGGAGGGTGCTTGGACCTGTTCTCCCTAGAGACCACCTAGAGCCCACCTCTACACAAACTGTCATCACTACCACTCTGTGGTCTGTGATCAAACCAAATTATGCGTGTATTTACAAGCATACAAGAAGAGCCACCAAAATGGTACATGGTATGACCAACAAAAACTATACAGAAAGACTAGAGCAACTAAATATGTACAGCTTGGAGCAGAGAAGGGAGAGGGGTGATATGATAGCAGCTTTCA